>CAMRHE010001116.1:187500-202500 GCA_947044405.1 Leptodactylus fallax
ATATACATAGATAGAGTAGATATATATATATATACACAGCACAGAGTCATAGATATATATATATATACACAGCACAGAGTACAGATATATATATATATATACACAGCACAGAGTCAGATATATATATATATACACAGCACAGAGTCAGATATATATATATATACACAGCACGTAGTCAGATATATATATATATATACACGCTACACAGATATATATATATATATATATATACACAGCATAGATATATATATATATATATATATATATACACAGCACAGAGTCAGATATATATATATATACACACAACACAGAGTCAGAAATATATATATATATACACAGCACAGAGTCAGATATATATATATATACATAGTATATATATACACAGCATATAGTCAGATATATATATAATCAGTATATATATATATATACACAGCACAGAGTCAAATATATATATATATACACAGCACAGAGTCAGATATATATATATATATACACACAGAGTCAGATATATATATATATAAACAGAGTCAGAATATATATATATATATACACAGCACATATATATATATATATATATATATATACACAGCACAGAGTCAGATATATATATATATATACAAGCACATAGTATATATATATATATATACACAGCACAGAGTCAGATATATATATATATAACGACAGATATATATATATATATACACAGAGTCAGATATATATATATATATACACAGCACAGAGTCAGATATATATATATATATACACACAGACAACATACAGATATATATATATATATACAGAGTCAGATATATATATATATATATACACAGCACAGAGTCATATATATATATATATATACAGCACAGAGTAACATATATATATATATATACACAGCACAGAGTCAGATATATATATATATATATACACAGCACAGAGTCAGATATATATATATATACACAGCACAGAGTCAGAATAGTATATATATATATATATATACACAGCACAGAGTCAATATATATATATAGTACACAGCACAGAGTATATAGTATAGTATATAGTATATAGTACAGTAAGAGTCAATATAGTAATAGTATATAGCACAGTAATAGTATATAGTATATATAGTATATAGTACAGTAATAGTATATAGTACAGTAATAGTATATAGTACATAGTACATAGTATATAGTACAGTAATAGTATATATACAATAGTATATAGTAATATATATATAGTATAGTACATAGTATATAATAGTATAGTACATAGTATATAGTATATAGTAATAGTATATAGTACAGTAATAGTATATAGTACAGTAATAGTATATATATAGTAATAGTATATAGTAATAGTATATAGTACAGTAATAGTATATATACTATATATATATAGTATAGTATATATATATATAGTATAGTAATAGTATATATATATATATATATATATATAATAGTATATAGATAGTACATAGTATATAGTACAGTAATAGTATATAGTACAGTAATAGTATATAGTACAGTAATAGTATATATAGTATAGTATATAGTATATAATAGTAATAGTATAGTAATAGTATAGTACTAATAGTATATATATATATATATAGTATAGTATATAGTACAGTAATAGTATATAGTATAGTAATAGTATATAGTACAGTAATAGTATATAGTACATAATAGTATATAGTATAGTAATAGTATATAGTACAGTAATAGTATATAGTATAGTAATAGTATATAGTACAGTAATAGTATATAATATAGTAATAGTATATAGTACAGTAATAGTATATAGTACAGTAATAGTATATAGTACAGTAATAGTATATATATAGTAATAGTATATAGTACAGTAATATATAGTATAGTAATAGTATATAATACAGTAATAGTATATAGTATAGTAATAGTATATATATAGTAATAGTATATAGTACAGTAATAGTATATAGTACAGTAATAGTATATAGTACAGTAATAGTATATAGTATAGTAATAGTATATAGTATAGTAATAGTATATAGTATAGTAATAGTATATAGTATAGTAATAGTATATAGTATAGTAATAGTATATAGTACAGTAATAGTATATAGTATATAGTAATAGTATATATATATAGTACAGTAATAGTATATAGTATAGTAATAGTATATATAGTAATAGTAATATATAGTAAGTAATAGTATATAGTACAGTAATAGTATATAGTATAGTAATAGTATATAGTATAGTAATAGTATATAGTACAGTAATAGTATATATAGTAATAGTATATAGTACAGTAATAGTATATAGTACAGTAATAGTATATAGTATAGTAATAGTATATAGCATAGTATATAGTATATAGTATATAGTATAGTAATAGTATATAGTATAGTATATAGTATATAGTACAGTAATAGTATATAGTATATAGTAATAGTATATAGTATAGTAATAGTATATATTACAGTAATAGTATATAGTAGAGTAATAGTATATAGTATAGTATATATATGTATATAGTATATAGTATATAGTATAGTAATAGTATATAGTATAGTAATAGTATATAGTATAGTAATAGTATATAGTATAGTAATAGTATATAGTATAGTAATATAGTATATATACAGTAATAGTATATAGTATAGTACTAGTATATAGTACAGTAATAGTATATAGTATAGTAATAGTATATAGTATAGTAATAGTATATAGTACAGTAATAGTATATAGTACAGTAATAGTATATATATAGTAATAGTATATAGTATATATATAGTATATAGTATATAGTATAGTAATAGTATATATATAGTAATAGTATATAGTATAGTATATAGTATAGATAGTATACTAGTATATAGTAGTAATAGTATATAGTACAGTAATAGTATATAGTATAGTATATATATAGTATAGTATATATAGTAATAGTATACTATATAGTAATAGTATATAGTATAGTAATAGTATATAGTATAGTATAGTATATAGATCTATACTGTACTATAGTAGTATAGTATAGGCAGTCTAGTGTATAGTATATAGTATATAGTACAGTAATAGTATATAGTAAGTATATATAGACTATCCTGTACCTAGTATATAGTATAGAGAGTATATAGTATACTGTATAGTATATAGTATATAGTAGTACTACTGTATATACATATATCTATCCTGTACCTGTGTAGTATAGAGAGGTAGTCTACTGTATAGTATATAGTATATAGTACTAGTACTGTATATACATAGATCTATCCTGTACCTGTGTACTATAGAGAGGTAGTATACTGTATAGTATATAGTATATAGTACTACTACTGTATATACATAGATCTATCCTGTACCGTGTACTATATAGAGAGGCAGTACTACTGTATAGTATATAGTATATAGTACTAGTACTAGTATATATACATAGATCTATCTGTACCTGTGTACTATAGAGAGGCAGTCTACTGTATAGTATATAGTATATAGTACTACTACTGTATATACATAGATCTATCCTGTACTGTGTACTATAGAGAGGCAGTCTACTGTATAGTATATAGTATATAGTACTACTACTGTATATACATAGATCTATCCTGTACCTGTGTACTATAGAGAGGCAGTCTACTGTAAGTATATAGTATATAGTACTACTACTGTATATACAAATAGTATCTATCCTGTACCTGAGTACTATAGAGAGGCAGTCTACTGTATAGTATATAGTATATAGTACTACTACTGTATATACATAGATCTATCCTGTACCTGTGTACTATAGGAGGCAGTCTAGTGTATAGTATATAGTATATAGTACTAGTACTGTATATACATAGATCTATCCTGTACCTGTGTACTATAGAGAGGCAGTCTAGTATATGTAATATAGTATATAGTATATAGTACTACTACTGTATATACATAGATCTATAGTATATGTACCTGTGTACTATAGTATAGAGGCAGTCTACTGTATAGTATATAGTATATAGTACTACTACTGTATATAGCATAGATATATCTGTACCTGTATACTATAGAGAGGCAGTCTAGTGTATAGTATATAGTATATAGTACTACTACTGTATATACATAGATATATCTGTACCGTATACTATAGAGAGGCATTAGTGTATAGTATATAGTATATAGTATACTACTGTATATAGTATAGATCTATCCTGTACCTGTGTACTATAGAGAGTAGTAGTGTACAGTATAGTATATAGTATATATAGTACTACTGTATATACATAGATCTATCCTGTACCTGTATATAGTATAGAGAGGCAGTCTACTGTATAGTATATAGTATATAGTACTACTACTGTATATACATAGATCTATCTGTACCTGTGTACTATATAGTGCAGTACTAGTATATAGTATAGTATATAGTATATAGTACTACTACGTATATATATAGATATATAGTGTACCTGTGTACTATAGAGTATATAGGCAGTCTACTGTATAGTATATATATATATAGTAATACTACTGTATATACATAGATCTATCTGTACCTGTAGTACTATAGTAGAGGCAGTATACTGTATAGTATATAGTATATATGTACTAGTACTGTATATATATAGATCTATCTGTACCTGTAGTACTATAGAGATATAGTATAGTGTATAGTATATAGTATATAGTAATACTACTGTATATACGTATATCTATCCAGTACATGTATACTATAGAGTAATAGTATATAGTATAGTATATAGTATATAGTATATAGTAGTACTAATATATATAATATATAGTATCTGTACGTGTATACTATAGAGTAATAGTATAGAGTATAGTATATAGTATATAGTACTACTACTGTATATACATAGATATATCCTGTACTGTATACTAGTAGAGTAATAGTATACAGTATAGTATATAGTATATAGTATAGTACTAGTGTATATACATAGATCTATACTAGTACCTATGTACTATAGTGATAGTATACAGTATAGTATATAGTATAGTATAGTACTATACTGTATATAGTAGAGTATCTGTATGGTAATAGTACTATAGTATAGGCAGTCTTAGTATATAGTATAGTATAGTATATAGTATAGTATATAGTATAGATATATAATAGTATGTGTATAGTAATAGTATATACAGTATAGTATAGTATATAGTATAGTATATAGTATAGTATATACATAGATATATACTGTACTGTGTACTATAGTATATAGAGGCAGTCTACTGTATAGTATAATATATAGTATTACTACTGTATATACATAGATAATAGTATGTAGTATAGTATATATATATATAGTATATAGTACTATAGTATATAGTATATAGTATAGTAATATATATATATATATATATAGTACTATAGTATATATAGTGTAGTATATAGTATAGTATATAGTATATAGTATATAGTATAGTATATAGTATAGTATATATATAGTATTAGATAGTAAGTATATATATAGTAGTATAGTATATATATATATATAGTACTATATAGTACAGTAATAGTATATAGTATAGTATATAGTATATATATAGTATCAGTATATAGTACTATAGTAGGTATATATGTATAGTAATAGTATATAGTATACTACTATATAGTATATATATATAGTACTAGTATAGTATATAGTATATAGTATATAGTATAGTATAGTATATATATAGTATATAGTATATAGTAATAGTATATAGTATAGTAATAGTATATATATAGTATATATAGTATAGTAATAGTATATAGTATAGTAATAGTATATAGTATATACTAGTATAGTATATAATAGACTATATAGTATAGTAATAGTATATAGTATAGTATATATATATATAGTATATATATATATAGTATATATATAGTATATAGTATAGTATATAGTATATATATAGTATATAGTATATATATATATAGTATATAGTACAGTAATAGTATATATATAGTATAGTATATATAGTATATAGTATATATATATATATAGTATATAGTATATAGTATATAGTATATAATATATAGTATAGTATATATATATAGTATAGTAATAGTATATAGTATATAGTATAGTAATATATATAGTATAGTATATAGTATATATAGTATATAGTATATATATATATAGTATATATATAGTAATAGTATATAGTATAGTAATATATATATATATATATATATATACTATAGTATATAGTATATATAGTATATATAGTATATATATATATAGTATATATATATATAGTATATATATAGTATATATATATATATATATATATATATAGTATATATATAGTATATACTATATATATATATATATACTATATACTATATATATACTATTACTGTATATATATATTATATACTATATACTATTACTATATACTATTACTATACTATATACTATACTATACTATATACTATTACTATACTATATACTATTACTGTACTATATACTATTATATACTATATACTATAATTACTATACTATATACTAATACTATACTATATATTACTATACTATATACTGTACTATACTATATACTATTACTATACTATATACTATACTGTACTATACTATATACTATACTATACTACTATTATTACTGTACTATATACTATTACTATACTATATACTATATACTGTACTATATACTATTACTATACTATATACTATTACTGTACTATATTATTACTGTACTATATACTATACTATACTATATACTATTACTATACTATATACTATTACTATACTATATACTATTACTGTACTATACTATATATATACTATACTATATATTATATATACTATATATATATACTATAATATATACTATTACTATACTATATACTATTACTATACTATATATATACTATATACTATTACTATACTATATACTATTACATATACTATATACTATTACTATTATATACTATACTATACTATATACTATTACATATACTATATACTATTACTATACTATATACTATACTATACTATACTATATACTATTACTATACTATATACTATTACTATACTATATACTATTACTTATATACTATACTATATACTATACTATATATATATACTATATACTATACTATACTATATACTATATACTATATACTATATACTGTACTATATACTATTACTGTACTATATACTATTATATACTATATATACTATATACTATTTATATACTATATACTATTACATATATACTATATACTATATACTATATACTATATATATACTATACTATATACTATTACTATACTATATACTATTACTATATACTATATACTATATAGTATATACTATTACTATACTATATACTATTACTATACTATATACTATTACAATGTACTATATACTATTACTATATACTATTATATACTATATACTGTATACTATATACTATTACTATACTATATACTATAACTACTGTACTATATACTATTACTATACTATATACTATTACTGTACTATATACTATTACTGTACTATATACTATTACTGTACTATATACTATATACTATACTATATACTATTACTAATACTACTATATACTATATACTATATACTATATATACTATTACTGTACTATATACTATTACTGTACTATATACTATTACTATACTATATACTATATACTATACTACTATACTATATACTATACTATATACTATATACTATACTATACTATATACTAATACTATATACTATACTATATACTATTACTGTACTATATATACTATACTATATACTATATACTATATACTATTACTGTACTATATACTATTACTGTACTATATACTATTACTATATACTATTACTGTACTATATACTATTACTGTACTATATACTACTATACTATATACTATATACTATTACTATACTATATACTATTACTGTACTATATACTATTACTGTACTATATACTATTACTGTACTATATACTATTACTATACTATATACTATTACTATACTATATACTATTACTATACTATATACTATTACTGTACTATATACTATTACTATACTATATACTATATACTATATACTATATACTATTACTATACTATACTATATACTATATACTACTATATACTATATACTGTACTATATATATATATACTATATACTATACTATATACTATATATACTATATACTATTACTATACTATATACTATTACTGTACTATATACTATTACTATACTATATACTATTACTATATACTATATACTATACTATATACTATACTATACTATATACTATTACTGTACTATAATATACTATACTATATACTATTACTATAATACTATACTATATACTATATACTATATTACTATACTATATACTATATACTATATACTATTACTATACTAATATTACATATACTATATACTATTACTGTACTATATACTATATACTATACTATATACTATTACTATACTATATACTATTACTATACTATACTATATACTATTACTAATATATATACTATATACTATATACTATATACTATTACTATACTATATACTATACTACTATACTATATAATATTACTGTACTATATACTATTACTATACTATATACTATTACTGTACTATATACTATTACTGTACTATATACTATTACTGTACTATATACTATTACTGTACTATATACTATATACTATATACTATATACATATTACTATACTATATACTATTACAGTACTATATACTATATACTATACTATATACTATATACTATATTACTATATACTATATACTATACTATACTATATACTATAACTACTATACTATATACTATTACTATACTATACTATATATATATACTATATACTATTACTGTACTATATACTATTACTGTACTATATACTATACTATACTATACTATACTATATACTATACTATATATATTACTATACTATATACTATTACTGTACTATATACTATTACTGTATTATATTACTGTACTATATACTATTACTGTACTATATACTATTACTGTACTATATACTATATACTATACTGTACTATATACTATTACTGTATTATATACTATTACTATACTATATACTATTACTGTACTATATACTATTACTGTACTATATACTATTACTATACTATATACTATTATACTATATACTATTACTATACTATATACTATTACTGTACTATATACTATTACTATACTATATACTATTACTGTACTATATACTATTACTGTACTATATACTATTACTATACTATATACTATATACTATATACTATTACTATACTATATACTATTACTGTACTATATACTATATACTGTACTTATATACTATTACTATACTATATACTATTACTGTACTATATACTAATACTATATACTATTACTATACTATATACTATTACTGTACTATATACTATTACATATACTATATACTATTATACTATATACTATTACTGTACTATATACTATACTAATATACTATATACTATTACTGTACTATATACTATATACTATATACTATTACTGTACTATATACTATATACTATACTATATACTATTACTATACTATATACTATTACTGTACTATATACTATTACTATATACTATTATATACTATATACTATATATACTATTACTGTACTATATACTATATACTATATACTATACTATATACTATTACTATACTATATAATATATACTATACTATATACTATTACTATACTATATACTATTACTGTATTATATACTATTACTATACTATATACTATTACTGTACTATATACTATTACTATACTATATACTATTATATACTAGTATTATATACTATATATATATACATTATATACTATTACTATACTATATACTATTATATACTATATATTATATACATATATACTATATATTATATACTATTATTATATACTATTATTATATATACTATTACCAGTACTATATACTATTACTATATACTATTATTATATACTATTACTATACTATATACTATTACTATATATATATACTATTACGTATATATACTATATATATATTATATACTATTATTATATATACTATTATATATACTATTACTATTATATACTATATATTATATACTATACTATTATATACTATTACTGTACTATATACTATTATTATATACTATATATTATATACTATTATATACTATTACTGTACTATATACTATTACTATACTATATACTATTACTATACTATATACTATTACTGTACTATATACTATTAATATATACTATATACTATTACTGTACTATATATACTATTATATATACTAATATACTATTATTATATACTATTAATATACTATATACTATTACTATATATACTATTACTATACTATATACTATATACATGTACTATATACTATTACTGTACTATATACTATTACTGTACTATATACTATTACTGTACTATATACTATTACTGTACTATATACTATTACTGTACTATATACTATATACATATATACTATACTATATACTATTACTATATACTATATACTATATACTATATATATACTATTACTATATATTATATACTATTAATATACTATATACTATATACTATACTATATACTATATACTATATACTATTACTATACTATATACTATTACTGTACTATATACTATTACTGTATAATATATACTATATACTATATACTATTACTATACTATATACTATTACTGTACTATATACTATTACTTTATACTATATACTATTACTGTACTATATACTATTACTGTACTATATACTATTACTGTACTATATACTATTACTGTACTATATACTATTACTATACTATATACTATACGTACTATATACTATTACTGTACTATATACTATTACTGTACTATATACTATTACTGTACTATATACTATTACTGTACTATATACTATTACTATACTATATATACTATATACTATTACTATATACTATTACTGTACTATATACTATTACTGTACTATATACTATTACTGTACTATATACTACTATACTATATACTATTACTATACTATATACTATATACTGTACTATATACTATTACTGTACTATATACTATTACTATACTATATACTATTACTGTAATATATACTATATACTATTACTACTATATATTATATACTATTACTATATACTATTACTGTACTATATACTATTACTGTACTATATACTATTACTATACTATATACTATTACTGTACTATATACTATTACTGTACTATATACTATTACTGTACTATATACTATATACTGTACTATATACTATTACTAGTACTATATACTATTACTGTACTATATACTATATACTATTACTACTATATACTATTACTGTACTATATACTATATACTATACTATATACTATTACTGTACTATATACTATTACTGTACTATATACTATTACTATACTATATACTATTACTATACTATATACTATTACATATACATATATACTATTACTGTACTATATACTATTACTGTACTATATACTATTACTATACTATATACTATTACTGTACTATATATCTATACTATTACTATACTATATACTGTACTATATTACTATACTATATACTATTATACTATATACTATTACTGTACTATATACTATTACTATACTATATACTATATATACTATATACTATACTATATACTATTACTGTTACTATATACTATTACTGTACTATATACTATTACTATACTATATACTATTACTATACTATATACTATTACTGTACTATATATACTATACTAATATACTATATACTATTACTGTACTATATACTATTACTATATACTATTACTATACTATATACTAGGTACTATATACTATTACTGTACTATATACTATTACTATACTATATACTACTACTATACTATATACTATTACTGTACTATATACTATTAAAATACTATACTATATACTATATACTGTACTAATATACTATTACTGTACTATATACTATTACTGTACTATATACTATATACTATACTATATACTATTACTGTACTATATATATACTATACTATATTACTATACTATATACTATTACTATACTATATACTATATACTATACTATACTATATACTATTACTGTACTATATACTATTACTATACTATATACTATATACTATACTATTACTATACTATATACTATACTACTATATACTATTACTGTACTATATACTATTACTGTACTATATACTATTACTGTACTATATACTATAATACTATTACTATATACTATTACTGTACTATATACTATTACTGTACTATATACTATTACTGTACTATATACTATTACTATACTATATACTATTACTATACTATATACTATTACTGTACTATATACTATTACTATACTATATATATACTATATATTACTATACTATATACTATTACTGTATTATATACTATACTATATACTATTACTGTATTATATACTATTACTGTACTATATACTATTACTATACTATATACTATTACTACTATATATATACTATATACTATTACTGTACTATATACTATTACTGTACTATATATACTATATACTATTACTATACTATATACTATTACTATATACTATTATATACTATTACTGTACTATATACTATTACTGTACTATATACATTACTATACTATATACTATTACTGTACTATATACTATTACTATATTATATACTATACTATATACTATATACTATTATATACTATATACTATTACTGTACATATATACTATATATATACTATATACTATTACTGTACTATATACTATTACTGTACTATATACTATTACTATACTATATACTATTACTGTACTATATACTATTACTATACTATATACTATTACTGTACTATATACTATTACTATACTATATACTATTACTATACTATATACTATTACTGTACTATATACTATATACTATAATATATACTATACTATATACTATATATTATATATACTATATACTATTACTGTACTATATACTATTACTGTACTATATACTATTACTATACTATATACTATTACTATACTATATACTATATACTATATACTATATACTATATACTATTACTGTACTATATACTATTACTGTATTATATACTATATACTGTACTATATACTATTACTGTACTATATACTATTACTGTACTATATATAAAATATTACTGTACTATATACTATATATATTACTATACTATATACTATATATATACTATACTATTATATACTATATACTATTACTAAGTACTATATACTATTACTATACTATATACTATTACTATACTATATACTATTACTGTACTATATACTATTACTGTACTATATACTATTACTATACTATATACTATTACTGTACTATATACTATTACTATACTATATATTATACTATATACTATTACTGTACTATATACTATTACTGTACTATATACTATTACTGTACTATATACTATATACTATATACTATACTATATACTATACTATATACTATTACTGTACTATATACTATTACTACTATATACTATTACTGTACTATATACTATATACTATTACTATATACTATTACTGTACTATATACTATTACTGTACTATATACTATTACTGTACTATATACTATTACTGTACTATATACTATTACTGTACTATATACTATTACTGTACTATATACTATTACTGTACTATATACTATTACTGTACTATATACTATTACTGTACTATATATTATATACTATTACTATACTATATACTATACTGTACTATATACTATTACTATACTATATACTATTACTGTACTATATACTATTACTGTACTATATACTATTACTATACTATATACTATTACTTATACTATATACTATTACTGTACTATATACTATTACTGTACTATATACTATTACTGTACTATATACTATTACTGTACTATATACTATTACTATACTATATACTATTACTATACTATATACTATATACTATTACTGTACTATATACTATATACTATATACTATTACTGTACTATATACTATTACTGTACTATATACTATATACTATACTATATACTATTACTGTACTATATACTATTACTGTACTATATACTATATACTATTACTATATACTATTACTGTACTATATACTATTACTGTACTATATACTATTACTATACTATATACTATTACTATACTATATACTATTACTATACTATATACTATTACTTACTGTATATATACTATTACTATACTATATACTATTACTATACTATATACTATTACTGTACTATATACTATTACTGTACTATATACTATTACTATACTATATACTATTACTGTACTATATACTATTACTGTACTATATACTATTACTGTACTATATACTATTACTGTACTATATACTATTACTGTACTATATACTATATACTATATGTACTATATACTATTACTGTACTATATACTATTACTGTACTATATACTATATACTATATACTATTACTATACTATATACTATATCTATATACTATTACTATACTGTACTATATACTATTACTGTACTATATACTATTACTGTACTATATACTATACTATATACTATTACTATACTATATACTATATACTATTACTGTACTATATACTATTACTGTACTATATACTATTACTATTATATACTATTACTATATACTATATACTATTACTATATACTATTACTGTACTATATACTATTACTGTATTATATACTATTACTTTACTATATACTATTACTGTACTATATACTATTACTGTCTATATACTATTACTATACTATATACTATTACTGTACTATATACTATTACTGTACTATATACTATTACTGTACTATATACTATTACTGTACTATATACTATTACTGTACTATATATTATATAGTATTACTATCGAAACTCCATCTATATATATTATATGAACATTCCTGCAGACATATCAGGGAGAGCATTTTATTCCT
>CAMRHE010001116.1:207500-213172 GCA_947044405.1 Leptodactylus fallax
AAAGTATTGGCACCCTCAGCCTAATACTTGGTAGCACAACCTTTAGACAAAATAACTGCGAACAACCGCTTCCGGTAACCATCAATGAGTTTCTTCCAATGCTCTGCTGGAATTTCTCCAGGTCCCTGAGATGTGAAGGGCGCCTTCTCCAAACTGCCATTGTGAGATCTCTCCTTGGGTGTTCTATGGGATTCAGGTCTGGACTCATTGCTGCCACTTTACAAGTCTCCGGTGCTTTCTCTCAAACCATTTTCTAGTGCTTTTTGAAGTGTGTTTTGGGTCATTGTCCTGCTGGAAGACCCATGACCTCTGAGGGAGACCCAGCTTTCTCACACTGGGCCCTACATTATGCTGCAGACTTCATAATGCCATGCACACGGTCAAGCAGTCCAGTGCCAGAGGCAGCAAAGCAACCCCAAAACATCAGGGAACCTCCGCCATGTCTGACTGTAGGGACCGTGTTCTTTTCTTTGAAGGCCTCTTTTTTTTCCTGTAAACTCTATGTTGATGCCTTTTCCCAAAAAGCTCTACTTTTGTCTCATCTGACCAGAGAACATTCTTCCAAAAAGTTTTTGGCTTTCTCAGGTAAGTTTTGGCTTTTTTCTGTCTCTGGGTCAGAAGTGGGGTCTTCCTGGGTATCCTACCATAGAGTCCCTTTTCATTCAGACGCCGACAGATAGTACGGGTTGACACTGTTGTACCCTCGGACTGCAGGGCAGCTAGAACTTGTTTGCATGTTAGTCGAGGTTCTTTAGCCACCATCCGCACAATGTTTCTTTTGCGTCCACATCTAGGGAGGTTAGCCACAGTGCCATGGGCTTTACACTTCTTGATGACACTGCGCACGGTAGACACAGGAACATTCAGGTCTTTGGAGATGGACTTGTAGCCTTGAGATTGCTCATGCTTCCTCACAATTTTGCTTCTAAAGTCCTCAGACAGTTCTTTGGTCTTCTTTCTTTTCTCCATGCTCAATGTGGTACACACAAGGACACAGGACAGAGGTTGAGTCAACTTTAATCCATTTCAACTGGCTGCAAGTGTGATTTAGTTATTGCCACCACCTGTTATGTGCCACAGGTAAGTAACAGGTGCTGTTAATTACACAAATTAGAGAAGCATCACATGATTTTTCAAAGGGTGCCAATACTTTTGTCCACCCCCTTTTTTATGTTTGGTGTGGAATTATATCCAATTTGGCTTTTTGACAATTCTTTTTGTTGTTTGCCATTGAAGACAAATTAAATGAAGATATTATTACCAAAGCATTTGTGATTGCAATCATTTTCTGGAAGAAACTGAGTATTATCTGACAGAATTGCAGGGGTGCCAATACTTTTGGCCAGCACTGTATGTCAGAGGACAGTATAGAGTCTGCTGTAAAGATAACACTACAGAATGCAAATCAGGACAGAGGTTCTAAGCGAGATTTACACTCAGAATAGGGAGCACAGCTCTGGAGTATATTACAGGATAAGTAATGTAATGTATGTACACAGTGACTGTACCAGCAGAATAGTGAGCGCAGCTCTGGAGTATAATACAGGATGTAACTCAGGATCAGTACAGGATAAGTAATGTAATGTATGTACACAGTGACTGTACCAGCAGAATAGTGAGCGCAGCTCTGGAGTATAATACAGGATGTAACTCAGGATCAGTACAGGATAAGTAATGTAATGTATGTACACAGTGACTGTACCAGCAGAATAGTGAGCGCAGCTCTGGAGTATAATACAGGATAAGTAATGTATGCACACAGTGACTGTACCAGCAGAATAGTGAGCGCAGCTCTGGAGTATAATACAGGATGTAACTCAGGATCAGTACAGGATAAGTAATGTATGTACACAGTGACTGCACCAGCAGAATAGTGAGCGCAGCTCTGGAGTATAATACAGGATAAGTAATGTAATGTATGTACACAGTGACTGCACCAGCAGAATAGTGAGCGCAGCTCTGGAGTATAATACAGGATAAGTAATGTAATGTATGTACACAGTGACTGTACCAGCAGAATAGTGAGCGCAGCTCTGGAGTATAATACAGGATGTAACTCAGGATCAGTACAGGATAAGTAATGTAATGTATGTACACAGTTTTATGTAGATTTATCATACATCAGGCTCATGCACTATTTATAGTAGAATCCACTGAATATATGTAAAGTCCCTTTTGATCCTATTAGTTTAAATCTTTTGTACCCATCAATAATCTCACAGACTCTTTGTTTGTAGTTGCTGCTGGTAAGATGTGAGTATCAGGGTTCCCACCTGCTGACACTTATCTAACCTGTTCTGAGAAAACAGTGAGACCCCTCAACTGGGACAGACTGGGATCCTGCTGTGTGGACATCAATACAGAAGTTATATAGAAACAGAAGAACAAATTACTCCTCATTCTGCATTCAGTATCCTGTATATATGAACAGTGCACAGTACCACTTCTCTTGTCCTGTATATATGGACAGTGCACAGTACCACTTCTCTTACTCTGTATATATGGACAGTGCACAGTACACTGCCGTATAAGGACAGTGCCCAGTACCACTCCTGGCCCCCATATATGGACAGTGCACAGTACCACTTCTCTAGTCCTGTATATATGGACAGTGCACAGTACCACTTCTCTTATCCTGTATATATGGACAGTGCACAGTACCACTTCTCTTACTCTTATATATGGACAGTGCACAGTACCACTTCTCTTGTCCTGTATATATGGACAGTGCACAGTACCACTTCTCTTACTCTGTATATATGGACAGTGCACAGTACCACTTCTCTCCTCCTGTATATATGGACAGTGCACAGTATCACTTCTCTAGTCCTGTATATATGGACAGTGCACAGTACCACTTCTCTTATCCTGTATATATGGACAGTGCACAGTACCACTTCTCTTATGCTGTATATATGGACAGTGCACAATACAACTTCTCTTCTTCTGTATATATGGACAGTGCACAGTACCACTTTTCTAACACTGTATATATGGACAGTGCACAGTACCACTTCTCTAGTAATGTATATATGGACAGTGCACAGTACCACTTCTCTCCTCCTGTATATATGGACAGTGCACAGTACCACTTCTCTTGTCCTGTATATATGGACAGTGCACAGTACCACTTCTCTTATTCTGTATATATGGACAGTGCACAGTACTACTTCTCTTACACTGTATATATGGACAGTGCACAGTACCACTTCTCTTATCCTGTATATATGGACAGTGCACAGTACCACTTCTCTTATCCTGTATAGAGACAGTGCACAGTACCACTTCTCCTGTCCTGTATGTATGGGCAGTGCACAGTACCACTTCTCTTATCCTGTATATATGGACAGTGCACAGTACCACTTCTCTCCTCCTGTATATATGGACAGTGCACAGTACCACTTCTCTTACTCTGTATATATGGACAGTGCACAGTACCACTTTTCTAAGAATGTATATATGGACAGTGCACAGTACCACTTCTCTTGTCCTGTATATATGGACAGTGCACAGTACCACTTCTCTCCTCCTGTATATATGGACAGTGCACAGTACCACTTCTCTTGTCCTGTATATATAGACAGTGCACAGTACCACTTCTCTTATTCTGTATATATGGACAGTGCACAGTACTACTTCTCTTACACTGTATATATGGACAGTGCACAGTACCACTTCTCTTATCCTGTATATATGGACAGTGCACAGTAAAACGTCTCTTATCCTGTATAGAGACAGTGCACAGTACCACTTCTCCTGTCCTGTATGTATGGGCAGTGCACAGTACCACTTCTCCTGTCCTGTATATATGGACACTGCACAGTACCACTTCTCTTATCCTGTATATATGGACAGTGCACAGTACCACTTCTCTTACACTGTATATATGGACAGTGCACAGTACTACTTCTCTTGTCCTGTATATATGGACAGTGCACAGTACCACTTCTCTCCTCCTGTATATATGGACAGTGCACAGTACTACTTCTCTTGTCCTGTATATATGGACAGTGCACAGTACCACTTCTCTCCTCCTGTATATATGGACAGTGCACAGTACCACTTCTCTTGTCCTTGTATATATGGACAGTGCACAGTACCACTTCTCTTATTATGTATATATGGACAGTGCACAGTACCACTTCTTTTATCCTGTATATATGGACAGTGCACAGTACCACTTATCTTGTCCTGTATATATGGACAGTGCACAGTACCACTTCTCCTGTCCTGTATATATGGACAGTGCACAGTACCACTTCTCTTGTCCTGTATATATGGACAGTGCACAGTAGCACTTCTCTTATTAAGTATATATGGACAGTGCACAGTACCACTTCTTTTATCCTGTATATATGGACAGTGCACAGTACCACTTCTCTTATCCTGTATATATGGACAGTGCACAGTACCACTTCTTTTATCCTGTATATATGTACAGTGCACAGCACCACTTCTCTTCTCCTGTATATATAGACAGTGCACAGTACCACTTCTCCTATTCTGTATATATGGACAGTGCACAGTACCACTTCTCTTCTCCTGTATATATGGACAGTGCACAGTACCACTTCTCTTATTCTGTATATATGGACAGTGCACAGTACCACTTCTCTTATCCTGTATATATGAACAGTGCACAGTACCACTTCTCTTGTCCTGTATATATGGACAGTGCACAGTACCACTTCTCTTATCCTGTATATATGAACAGTGCACAGTACCACTTCTCTTGTCCTGTATATATGGACAGTGCACAGTACTACTTCTCTTATTCTGTATATATGGACAGTGCACAGTACTACTTCTCTTATCCTGTATATATGGACAGTGCACAGTACCAATTCTCTTGTCCTGTATATATGGACAGTGCACTATACCACTTCTCTTATACTGTGTATATGGACAGTACACAGTAGTACTTCTCCTGTCCTGTATGTATAGACAGTGCACAGTACTACTTCTCTTATTCTGTATATAAGGAGAGTGCACAGTACCACTTCTCTTCTCCTGTATATATGGACAGTGCACAGTACCAATTCTCTTATTCTGTATATATGGACAGTGCACAGTACCACTTCTCTTATCCTGTATATATGGACAGTGCACAGTACCACTTCTCTTCTCCTGTGTATATGGACAGTGCACAGTACCACTTCTCTCCTCCTGTATATACGGACAGTGCACAGTACCACTTCTCTTACTCTGTATATAAGGACAGTGCACAGTACCACTTCTCTTGTCCTGTATATATGGATAGTGCACAGTACCACTTCTCTTATCCTGTATATATGGACAGTGCACAGTACCACTTCTCTTACTCTGTATATAAGGACAGCGCACAGTACCACTACTCTAGTCCTGTATATATGGACAGTGAACAGTACCACTTCTCTTATCCTGTATATATGGACAGTGCACAGTACCACTTCTCTTATCCTGTATAGAGACAGTGCACAGTACCACTTCTCCTGTCCTGTATATATGGGCAGTGCACAGTACCACTTCTCTTATCCTGTATATATGGACAGTGCACAGTACCACTTCTCTTGTCCTGTATATATGGACAGTGCACAGTACCACTTCTCTTATTATGTATATATGGACAGTGCACAGTACCACTTCTCTTATTATGTATATATGGACAGTGCACAGTACTACTTCTCTTATCC
>CAMRHE010001117.1:0-212011 GCA_947044405.1 Leptodactylus fallax
GCGCTACTGCATTTATGTGTTTGTCTTGTGTGCCTCTGGGTTTTATGTCTGTAAGTTCTGTTCTGTGTTACGTGTCACTGTTTGCAGCTTTCCCTGTTATTTCTCCCCTGCAGTGTTCAAGTCTAGCCTTGGTTAGCCCTGGCCTATCACAGGCCACTGGGCGGGGTTATGGGAGACCTCGTCTCCACGGTAACCCTTGGTCTGAGAGCAGTTAGTCTAGTGTGAGCAGTGGAAGAGTGAGGGTGTGCAGAGGTTTCCTGCCCCCACAAGCTGCACTGAGGCCAACGGTTAGCCAACACAGCCCCATTCAGGAGGACTATTTCGGGCCTAGTATTCAGGTTCCAGTTCCTTGTCAGGCCTCCTAGAACCAAGGCTGGGGTTTGGACACTGGACTACAACCCCCATCAAGAAGCTGCTGTTGTTCTTCTGTGACAGTTGCCTAAATAAAAGGCTGTTTGATTTACCTGCAACGCTGACTCCTGAGTCGTGCCTGCATTACTATCAGGGCTCTTCCGACCAACACCACACCGGCTCAAGTAGGAGAGATTCCTCTGCAACTGGAAGTGCCCCGGGGGAAAGAACAACTACCACCACCATCCGGTAGTGCTGCAGGACCCCCCTTGACCTTGTCCGGCCTAGGAGTGCGACTGGAGCCGTTTGGGAGCGTGCTCGGCCTGCTAGGTGGCACAGCATCCGCCACTACTACTCCCATCCTCCGGTCTCATCCGACTGGGTTGCGGCAAGGCGATTTTTGGCGTAGTCGGCAGGATCGTGACTCCCGTGTCCTTACAACATCTTCAGACTACGGTGTCAAGATCCTAACTTTATCATCTCTACAACGGGTGAGCTGAAACCTTTATTGGCTGTTTGAGAGACTTTTGCCCTGTGGATTTATACTGAGGACTCTGTGTGCCCGGAGCTGTTTGTCGCTATCTCCCTGGATTATTTGCAAAGACTGTGGACTGTTGCAACTGTTTGCGTGTGTAAGCCACTTTATTGCGAGCCAGAGGACTGCCAGCCGTTACCGGACTGTATACTGTGCTGCTACATCACCGGTGCACGTGAGCCCAGCCCATGAGGGGTTAACTCCAGCCTCAACCGGAGCTGCATCATTCAAAATTTCTACAGCTCCGCAGAGGTTAACCGCCAGCCAGCCAAAACCGGTGCCCAGGCGGGAAAGACTGACGTCAGAAGTGCATCAGCCAAGCTCCACCCTCCTGCTTTGAAAAGGACGAATCAGCAGCCGCTGACGTCAGTGAGACAACCCTCTCTACAGGACAGCGTCATCAGAGCCTCCGGGGCGCCGCCATCTTGGGTGAGACTGTTCCCAGACACTGATTGTTAGAACTCTGTCCTTATTGAAAAAAAAAACTTGTCTGCTGTCACCATGTCGGATCAAGATGATCGTGAGTCCGTTAGCCCTGCGGGGTCTCCAATGGCTGCCGCATCGCCTGAGGGTGTTGCATCATTTGCGACTGTTACATCACCGGTGACTTCTAATACTACCTCGACGGCCACCATTATGCCGCTCACCCTGCCGTATTATCTGGGTGCGCCTTGGCTACCCCGCTATAAAGGGGAAGCGCACACCCTTGGAGACTTTAGAGACCGCATGCAGGCCATGTTCAAGCTGTACCCCCTGTCTGAGGAGCAGAAAGTGGAAATTCTGGTGGGGCAGCTGGAGGGCGCTGCTCAGAGGGAGGTCAAGTCCTGGCCCTCTTCCTACAAGACGTCCCTGGAACAAGTGCTGCAGCGGCTTCGTGACATCTTTGAAGTCCGAACTGCGTCCAAGTTGAAGATGCGGTTCTACAGCAGAAAACAACAAGCAGGTGAGTCCCTCCGAGAATTTGCCCTGTCCTTGCAAGAGGCTTTCCAAGCTTTAGCCCAAGTAGATCCTCGGGCTGCAGAGAACCCCGACGCTGCCTTGAGAGAACAGTTCATTGAAGGAGCTGAGGACGAAGCCTTAAAGAGACAGCTAAGAATTCTCTCTGCTCAACACCCGGCTGTTTCCTTCCTGGACTTTAAAGAACTAGTCATCCCAATACTGGGCCCTGAACAGCAACTGGGGTTCCCAGCTCAGCCTGCCTCACCTGGGAGTGCTCCAGCTATCACCCTGGAGCCTTACTCTCCTAGACGCCGCCATGTTTACCTGTCAGCCCCGCAGGCTGTATCAACACCAGGGCCTATCGATGTGGCGGATCTGAGAGAACAGGTCTCCCTACTGGTCAGAAGTGTGGATGTCCTGACCAAGAAGCTGGAGCATCTGCAGACCGGTTCTCAATCAAGGAGTGCACCTCCCTCTCCTTCCAAGTCTCCACCAGAGGCTTCAAGGGGAACTGCCCGGAGAAGACTACCCTTTGCTGCCAGTGAAAGGCCAAAGAGACCCATTTGCAGATACTGCCACAAATATGGACATAGTGAATCCCAATGCTGGCAGTTAAACGGGCTTCCCCTGAGGCCGAGGACCGCCCCTCAGGAGGAAGAACAATAGGTCCAACCACGTCAAAGCCTTCCCCTAAGTATGTGGGCCCCCGTCCAGAGGTTACCATCCGGATTGACGGGGTGCCACTGACTGCTCTGCTGGACACTGGCTCTCAGGTTACCACCATCCAGAGAGCCACCTTCGATGAGTTCTGGGGAGAGGATCGACTGGTGCACCCCCGGGAGTCTCCCCCCATGGTGCTTGCTAGTAATGGACTGCCGGTACCTATCACTGGGTACTGGATCCCTGACATGCAAGTTGGACGTGTCAAGCTGTATGGACAAGGTGTCCTGGTCACTAACATCTGTGATGATGAAGTTCCCCCTGTGGTGTTGGGCATGAATGTCCTGAAGAGCTGCTATGGAGAAATGCTGGAGGCCCTGCAGAACTCACTACCTACTGCCTCGCCTACCAAGAAGAGGGTGATACAGAAAACTATCCGTATCCTGGCTGCTCAGCAGAAATTTGCCAACAACAGAGGGGAAGTCTGCAGGGCCCGTGTCCAAGACAGCAGGTCAGTGACTCTTCAACCTGGCACAGAGACTGTGGTGTGGTGTCGGGCACGCATGGGTGTGCAGGGACAGGACTATCTGGCTCTAGTGGAACCTATGCCCCTAGAGGCTTATCCCATGCTGTTGGTTGCCCGCTGTCTGTCCAAGATCACTCGAGGAGAAGTGCCAGTTCGCATCATGAACTTAAGCAATCTGCCAGTTGAATTAAAGAAACATTGCCCAGTGGCTGTGGTGTCTTATGTGGCTCCAGAGGATGTTATTGAAGTTGCTGCTTCCGCTGCATATCAGTTCTCACAGAAAGTTGCCTTCAAAGAAGAGAAAGAAACTGACAAAGCTTGGTGGGAGGACTTACATATTGGAGCCCCAGACACCCCAGCTGAACAGATTAAAGGTGTTCTTGCGGTGGTAAAGGACTGTCAGTCAGCCTTCAGCCAACATCCACTGGACTTTGGGCACACCAAGTTCATTGAGCATACTATTCCTATTGGTACTCATCCTCCTATCAAGGAAAGGTACAGGCCTATTCCACCCGCTAATTATCAGACTGTCAAGAAGCTGATGGCAGAAATGAAGGACGCTAATGTCATCCGGGAGAGCCACAGCCCCTGGGCTGCGCCACTAGTGCTGGTCAAGAAGAAAGATGGAGGTGTTCAATTTTGTGTGGATTACAGGAAGCTGAACGCTGTCACTCACAAGGACGCCTACCCTTTACCACGTATAGAGGAGTCTCTTACAGCACTGGGAGCCGCAGCCTACTTTTCCACCCTGGACTTGACCAGCGGGTACTGGCAAGTACCCGTAGCTGCTGCTGACCGAGAAAAGACGGCCTTCACGACACCTATGGGCCTCTTTGAGTTCAACAGCATGCCTTTCGGACTCTGTAATGCCCCTGGAACCTTTCAACGCCTCATGGAGCGCTGTCTGGGACACAAGAACTTTGAGACTGTGCTGCTGTACCTGGATGACGTCATCATCTTCTCTAAGACATATGAGGAGCACCTACAACATCTTACAGAGGTGTTCCAGATCCTGGCACAGCACGGGTTGAAGGTGAAACCATCCAAGTGTCACTTGCTGCAGACTCAAGTCCGATACCTGGGGCACGTGGTCAGCGCCGAAGGGGTGAGGCCTGATCCTGATAAGATCGCTGCTGTGGAAGACTGGCCCACGCCTACTACCGTGAAGGAGGTCAGGAGTTTCTTGGGGTTTGCCGGATACTACAGGAGGTTCATCCCTAAGTTTGCCCAGATCTCGGAGCCTCTGCAAGAACTGTTGAGAGGGCATCCTAAAGAGGAGCTGAGAAAGAAGATTCCTATCGAATGGGGAGAGCAACAAGAAACTGCATTTCAGAGACTGAAGCGCTTGCTGACTGAACCACCTGTCTTGGGCTACCCGGATTACAGCTTACCTTTTCGGCTGCACACCGATGCCAGTACCAAGGGCTTAGGTGCCATCCTCTCTCAGGTTCAAGACGGGAAGGAGAGAGTCATTGCCTTTGCCAGCCGGTCTCTGAAAGGAGCTGAAAGGAATGACCAGAACTACAGTTCCTTCAAGCTGGAGTTCTTGGCCCTGGTGTGGGCTGTCACCGAAAAGTTCAAAGACTATCTGGCTGCTACTCCCTTTGAAGTCTACACAGACAATAACCCACTAGCACATCTGGCTACCGCACGACTGGGAGCTCTAGAGCAAAGGTGGGCGTCACGTCTGGCCAATTACAACTTCGTGGTCAAGTACAAGTCTGGCAAAGCCAACGTCGGGGCGGACGCCTTATCCCGGCTACCCACAGAGACCAGTCCTGGTGAGGATGTGGATGAGTGGGAAGAAATGGAGATGCCAGCTTTCTATGCCCGGTTTGCCAAGCAAGCAGTTCACACCGTCAAAGTTCCAGCTGCACCCACTGCTCCCACACGGCCTCCGTGCCGAGTTCGTGCCAATCCGGAGCTGCGCAAGCTGTGGAGACAGAGGAGGAAGCTGTTCCTGAAAGGGGGACTGGTGTGTAGGCGTTCCACTGATCCTGTTTCCGGGACCCGACTCCATCAAATTGTCATCCCTCGATGCGATGTGGGCACGGTCCTGGAGGCTTATCATGACAAGTCTGGACACTTCGGAGTTCAGAAGACGGAAGCTACTATCAGAAGTCGGTTCTACTGGGTTGGTCTGAGAGACGACGTCGAGAAGTGGTGCAGAGAGTGCACTGCCTGCACCCTTGCCAGAGGGGAGAAAGCTGATCAGAAGGCTCCACTCCATCCTATTGAGAGCCATCGTCCTCTGGAGATTGTGGCTCTGGACCACCTAAAGGTAGAACCCAGCCGCTCTGGATACACCTAGGTGCTGACTATGATTGACCACTACACCAAGTTCACAGTGGCTGTACCCGTACGTGATCTATCGGCTAAGACTACTGCTAAGACCTTCTGGAAGTCTTTCCTTCTTCCCTATGGATGTCCGGAGAAGATCCTTACAGACCGGGGTTCTGCCTTTGAGTCTCAGCTGTTCCTGCAGCTTTGTGCCCTGTACGACTGCAAGAAGCTGCGTACAACGTCTTACCATCCTCAGGGCAATGGTCTGTGTGAAAAGATGAACCAGAATCTTCTTGGGCTCCTCAGGACTTTGTCACCCTCAGCCGAGCAGATTGGCCGCTGCGGTTACCTGAACTGGTCTACCAGTATAATAACCAGAAGCAGCTGTCCACCGGGTATTGCCTGATGTTCGGGAGACATGGGAAGCTGCCTGTAGATGTTGCCTTGGGAGTGGCTGTCCCTGATGACATCAACCCACTGCCAACGACCGACTGGGTGAGTGACCATCAGAGACGCCTGGCTGAAGCTCACGAAGTAGTGGAAGCCCAGATGAAAGAGGTTCGGGCCAGACAGGAAACGGGTCACAACTTACATGCTCGGGCTACCCCCCTACAGGTCGGCGCAAAGGTGTGGCTGAAGAACAACCACCGTTGGACTCCAGGTGGGAGACTGAACCCTACACCATCTCTGCACAGCCCTATCCGGATGTCTTCGTGGTGGAGAAAGAAGGGAGGAAACCACAGGTGGTCCACCGAAATCGCTTGAAGGTGTGTTTACAGGTGGACCCTACACCCTCAGTGCTGTCTCCTTCCACTGAGGGTAGTTCTGATGAGGAGAACCTCGTTACAGTGTCAGAGGACC
The DNA here is from genome assembly GCA_947044405.1 of Leptodactylus fallax. Taxonomy (NCBI): domain Eukaryota; kingdom Metazoa; phylum Chordata; class Amphibia; order Anura; family Leptodactylidae; genus Leptodactylus; species Leptodactylus fallax. The sequence continues at coordinate 6,156 of CAMRHE010001117.1, forward strand.
TTTGCCATGGGATGCCTCCAGAGTTCTTCGTCCCTTGCCTGACCTTCCAGCTGCATGCCAAAGGAGGAGCCCCCAGGTCACCTCCTGGGTCAGAGTTGTCTGCTGTGCCTGCTGAGGCAGAAGAACAGAGGGACCTGGATGAAGCTGTTCCTGCCAGCCCTGTTCCAGCTAGCCCAGCTGTGGTCCTTGGCGTTTCTGGAGAAACCACCCTGAGAAGATCCCAGAGATCCACGAAAGGGAAACGCCCTGTACGGTTTCTGGAGTGATTTCCTTGGACTCCTATGGATGTACATAGCCCCAAGTTCTTGTCCCTTTTTTTTGCATTTTGTGCCGAACTTTTGGACACTTCCCCAGTTTGACCAGTGCGGACTTGTGGACACTGCCCCCGTTTTCCTTATTTATTCACCTGTCCCCATGCTCCAGGATGGACACTACCGTACCTGTGCCCTGGGGTCCCTTATTGTCCAGTTGAAGCCCTGGGATTGGACACTGCTACATTTGTACCTCAGGGACCTTTATGCTTTTTCCCTTTCCTTTATGCTGTATATAGTTTGTTATGTTTCATGTGTTATGCTGTTTGTCTTGTCTTGTCCGCTGTATTGCTTTCCCTAGCCTGGGCAAAGATTCGCCGAGGGCGGCTCAGGTAAAAATAGGGGGGTGTGCAGCATCCCAGAGCGCTACTGCATTTTTGTGTTTGTCTTGTGTGCCTCTGGGTTTTATGTATGTAAGTTCTGTTCTGTGTTACGTGTCACTGTTTGCAGCTTTCCCTGTTATTTCTCCCCTGCAGTGTTCAAGTCTAGCCTTGGTTAGCCCTGGCCTATCACAGGCCACTGGGCGGGGTTATGGGAGACCTCGTCTCCACGGTAACCCTTGGTCTGAGAGCAGTTAGTCTAGTGTGAGCAGTGGAAGAGTGAGGGTGTGCAGAGGTTTCCTGCCCCCACAAGCTGCACTGAGGCCAACGGTTAGCCATCACAGCCCCATTCAGGAGGACTATTTCGGGCCTAGTATTCAGGTTCCAGTTCCTTGTCAGGCCTCCTAGAACCAAGGCTGGGGTTTGGACACTGGACTACAACCCCCATCAAGAAGCTGCTGTTGTTCTTCTGTGACAGTTGCCTAAATAAAAGGCTGTTTGATTTACCTGCAACGCTGACTCCTGAGTCGTGCCTGCATTACTATCAGGGCTCTTCCGACCAACACCACACCGGCTCAAGTAGGAGAGATTCCTCTGCAACTGGAAGTGCCCCGGGGGAAAGAACAACTACCACCACCATCCGGTAGTGCTGCAGGACCCCCCTTGACCTTGTCCGGCCTAGGAGTGCGACTGGAGCCGTTTGGGAGCGTGCTCGGCCTGCTAGGTGGCACAGCATCCGCCACTACTACTCCCATCCTCCGGTCTCATCTGACTGGGTTGCGGCATTATGATGACTGGATTTAACCTCAGAGGCCAGCAGGGATCTAACTTTCAAGGGTGGAGATATAATAATCCATGCCCCAACTTTCCCAGATGACGATGATTTAGCTAATCCCCCACATTATAGAGTAGGAAGAGGGGGGCATAGCTAAGCACAAACTAGAAGCTTTGCCTTACAAAAGAACGTGAATACGTTGGAAACTGGTTGACACTGTGGAAGCCAGCAAACAAACTGTGGGTCAGCCATACTTCTCCTCCAAGCTTCTTGGAAACAAAAGGACTCTAAGTATAAGGTTCTTCTTTCTTTTCTCCCTTCTTATTTGTTAAAACTATTTGCTTGTCAGCTTGTTTGTCTCTTTTTCATATATAGCACTGAACCCTTTGGGTATTAAATTGTTACATTTCATGGTACTTTGTGTATACTCTATGAACCCATTACTCTTGTAAAGTGTGTCTGCATCTGACTTTTATAATACTAGTACCTTCTTATATGGCAGAAGGACCTTTGGACACAGTATCCTACCAAGGAAAGGCTAATATTAAATAGGATATATAGTCGTAATAATGTCCGAGAGAACCAAAGACAATGCAGTGTACTTGTCTCATAAAAGCACTCAATGTGCCTTGTATTATTATACATGCATGAAAATAAAAAAAAATTCCAAGCCATATTTATGTAATCACTGATCGACAAGTATACTTTCAGTTCCATTCCACCATGACCACCCTCACCAATGTGTTCAGGACATGACAAGTTTATGGCTATATACACAATAGTTTAGTACACAAAATAATGTCACAGCATGTAGATAATACACAAAATGACACACTGAAGAGAATACTGGAACAAGTAAGTTACTACAAACGGGACAGAGATATAGCAAATTTTTACTTAGTGCAGCATGATATCGCTTAAAGGAGTTTTCCAACCCCGAATGCATTTTTCATACTGATGACCTTTCTCCAGGATAAGTCACCAGTATCTGATCTGTGGGGGCCCAACACCCAGACCACACACAGATCAGCACAGCAGTGGATGGGGAGCAGAAGCAGTCTAGCCCTATTCATCTAACAGACATGGGACTGCAATTCCCCAATGACACCACTATAAAGTAGATGGGGCTGCAACTCCACTCCTATTATTTGAATTTAAGAAGACTAATTTCGCTCCCCATCCATTGCTGTAGCTTCCGGCACCCAGAGGCAGCCATATCAGCAGTGCAGTGTCCGGGTGTCACACCCCCACAGATTACATACTGTAGCTAGGCCATCAGTATAAAAAATTGGCCAGAAAACCCTATTAACATAAGAAAGGCATTGAAAAGTCAAGTTAACATTTCTTGCCACAGTGCACGGTAGCAACATTCGGAATGAGACCCCAAGTTTCTAGTCTTCCTTCCATCAACCATTCACCATTCACCACTAAATGTATATGTGGCTATAGCTAGCCCCCCTTAGTTGTTGAGACCCATCACAGTGTATATACCAACTACCTTTCTAGTCCAGGTTGACAATAATTATATCACCTATGCAATAGTAAGGAACTCCTGTTGAGTCTACTCGAGGATTTCAGTGGAGAAACACAGACATCCAAATTTTTAAAGTCCAAAAAGTCTTAGTTCAGGGCACTTTAGGGCACTCTACAGAAGATAATTAGAATGTGTAAAAGTAGGATTTTTCTACCGGTTCACCTCTGTGCCTGTATTTTTTCTCTTTCTTATTTGGTCGGCTTTGAGTTTAGTCTACACCATCATTATTATTTTGTACATCGGTTCACTTACCACAGTTTAAAGGCTCGATGTCATTCTGAGGTCCTCCAGAGCTTTCTCTAATGTCAACCGTTAACAGCATTGTGTCATAAGTAAATGAGTACACTATCAATTATATACTGTTCATTTCACTCTTCTATGCCCTGGGGTATGCTAGAAACATTACCAAATGTCAGTTATGTAGAACAGCATCAAAGCAGCAGAAAACAAATGATGGAGCATGCACTAAAACACTAGTTTATAGTATATTTGTGGTTCATGAGATATTCTATTTTCTAGAATTTCCTAACTTAGAGATTGTCTTTTTGGTGAAATCTCCATTAGTTATCTCCATTAGTTTCATGATTATGTAATCATGTAGCAATATCAAAAAAGATTAAGTCATAAAAACGCAATCAATAAAATATTCAGAAAAATATATAGAAATTTATTAAATACATATACAGTACATACCAATAAATAGACAAAGTGGTATAAAAACATGGACTCAGGGGCCTGTTGGACTAGGCCCACAACAAGAGACACTACGTGCTGGGGGTATAACACCCAAAACCGTGTGTACAGAATATATAGCCAAAAGTATAAAAAATACAATAAATGCAGGAATATATAAGCATGAGATCAAAAATTGATTTTTTTGGATATCAGAATCCAAAAGAAAAATACCACAAAATAGAAATCCAGCAATAAAGTTTGAATATGGATGCAGCATAGATGAGCCCACACATATACAGGGTTATAGGTAGGAAATCAGGTCATGCATAAATCATCATTGTATAATACCTGTAGATGCAGTGGACATGATGAATACAGACCCAAGCAGACAAAAAAGTGTGTTGAGGAACCACCTCAACGCGTTTCTCCAACCTGGCTTCCTCAGAAGATATGCCTCACATTAAAACAGGAGGGTTTATGTGTGTGTGAACAGATAAAAAAACGCTGTTGGAGGAACAGGAGATCCATGAAGATCCATCCAGTCCCCATCATCTGTCGTCGCTTGCAACCTTTCCTCCCTTTGTCTGTGTGTCCAGCTTTGGACATATTTGTTAAATTGGTGAAACAGGATATCTCACAGATTCCTGAGGATTTCTGTGATCCCAATTTAAATTCAGCACAGCGTCAGGCGCTTCGTGAATTACAAGGGCTAGATGATATTGTAATTAAACTGGCTGACAAGGGAGGAAATGTTGTGATCTGGCCGACGCAGATGTACAAGCAGGAGGCTTTTAGACTACTTATCGAAGATTACCATGTGATCCTACATTCCAATTTGAATGTGAGTTGGATGGTATTTTGAAACGGGCTGCTGATGTTGGGATCATAGACCCCAAAATCATGCAGGGTTTAGTTATAGATTTTCCTGTTATACCTACGTTTTAATTACTTCCCACAGTTCACAAAGATCCTAATATAACCCCAGGACGCCCTATTGTGTGAATGGAGGGACTTAGTGAAAATGTTTGTCGCTTCATTGACTTCTATCTCCAAAAGTGTGTTGAGACCTTCCAATCCTTTATCCACTTTATCCAAGATACCTCGGGTATGTTGAGACACTTGGATGGGTTACACCTTGAGGAAGATACTCTCCTTGTCACCTGCAACGTTGAGTCCCTGTACACGTCAATTCGACATGACCACGGAGTGCGTGCGTCGAAATTTTTTTCTTGACATGATTAATCTTGATCACGATCTTGTGTTATTGATATTTGACTATTTTTTGTTTAAGGACTGCCTGTTCCTACAGCTTCAAGGTACTGCAATGGGAGTGCCGTGTGCGCCCTCCTACGCTAATCTTTCCCTGGGGCTGTGGAAACGGGAGGTCATTCGACATGTGAAGGGTTTTGACGCCGTACTCCAGTGGTCTAGATATATAGATGACATTTCTTTTATCTGGCAGAGCTCGACTTTGCAGTTGGAGGAGTTCCTCGGTTTGTTAAACATGAATGATCTCAACGACTTACGTGGCATTATATCCAAACATGTGTTTAATTCTTTGATATTTTGATAGAAAAAGATAGTGATTGCTCGATCTCTACTGATGTTTTTAGGAAAAAAAACAGTGGTTAATTCATTGTTACATGCCTCCTCTTCCTTCACACTACCACAAAGTCAAGGACGCTATTCCGATTGGACAATTTCTTCGTGTCAAATGGCTCTGCTCTGATGATAGTAAATTTAAAGTACAGGATCTTATGCTCCGTGTCCAAGAGAGAGGTACATGACGGTTCCCACGCAAGCATTGTGAAAGTTCCTAGACATGTCATAAGTATATAACTATTGAGACTTGCCTGTGGCAGGCCTCAGTAGTTATCCAGTGATTTTCCCATAGACTGCAATACAGTTGTATTGCAGTCTATTGGACTAGTGATTTTATGATCGCAGGTTCAAGCCCCCTAGTGGGGCTAAAAAAAAAAAATGTTAAAAATATATAAAAAAAAACATAAAAATTTGTAACTCCCCCTTTCCCTAGATTCCAAATAAAAATTAACAAAAACAAACATAAACAAATTAGGTATCCCTGCATCAAAATATTCCAAACTATAACAAAATAAAAACATATCTCTTATCTCAAAATTGAGAAAACAAAGTTTTTTCACCATTTTACTCCTTCAAAAAATTTAATAAATTGTGATTAGAAATAAAAACATTGTGTGCTACAAAAACAAAAAAAAAAGATACTCTACAGACCTTTATACACGGAAACATAAAAAAGATACAGGTGTCAGGTTATCACGACTAAAAGACTTTTTTGCATTTTCAAAGTTTTGGATTTTTGTAAAGATATTTAAATATCACAAAATCTATATAAATTTGTTATCATGTGATCATGTCTAAGAATATAAGAAACATGTTATTTTTATAGCAAAAGTGAACGACAGAAAAAAAGAAAGCCGTAAGAAAATGGCACAAATGCTGTTTTTCTCTAATTCCAACCCATTCTGAATTTTATTCCAGCTTCCCAGTACATTATATGGAATATTAAATGGTAGCTGTAATGGAAACGGTAGAGGAGCGATTCCCCAGTGCTGCTGCAGAACCCTGGGGGGAGGGGCACAACAAGACAGTGAGCCCTAAAGCTGAACCCCCCCCCCCCCACTCTCCCTGGCTAACTTGCCCGATCTGTCCTAGGTGACAGACAGCAACTGGTCGACAGTCCCTTCCTAGTATAGGTGACAGCACAGAACGCAGACAGGACAAACACGAAAAAGGGAGGTCAGCTAGCCAAGGGGTCGGTAACAGTCGAACAATGCAGTACAAAATCACAATCCAAGAGAATAGTCAAAAACAGAGCCAAAGGTCAGAAATAGGAATACAGGGAATAGCAGAAAAGGAGCTAGCAGGGACAAGTCACAAAACAGAATCAATAGCTAGCGACCATGTGAGGGCTGACAACCTGTTTATAGAAAGTCAGGACATGCCCCAGACTGGATTGGTAGACAGGCTGTCAATCACACAGGCAAGGCTGAGATTAACTATTAGCGGAGCAGAGGAAAACCAAGGTGAAACAGACGGGTGTGGCAGAAAATCACTTACATAGTCTAGGACAGTGTTCAGACTGAGCAACAAGAATCTTAAACAAGGAATCAAACTGAGCACGCCTCCTGCGCCACTGCGTGCGGGCGGAGGGTGGCGCAAAGACCTGAGCAGGCAGAGACGTTACAGTAGCATTACAAAGTACAATTTGTCTTGCACAAAATAAGCCCTCTTACAACTCTGTGAATGGAAAATTTTAAAAAGTTATGGTTTTTGGAAGACAGAGTAAAATAAAAAAAAGTAAAAATGGCTGTGACAGAAAGGGGTTAAATTTGTCATCGTTCTCCATACTTTACAACTAGCATGTTAATTTATTCACTGGATTAATATGATTATGTAGATACTAAATATGTATAGATTTTTTTGTTTCACAGCTTTGGTAAAATAATAGCACATCTCTTGGAAAAAAAAAGCAATTTCACTGTTTTTATTTGCAAATGTTTATATATCATGTTAGATTTATTATATGGGTCGTGATGAGGGCGGAATAACATACATATAATATGGTACAGGTAATTGCTAAAAATTGTTACCTAATAGGCATTGTCAAATATCATTAACATTATCTGGGGCTCTCTGTGATGGTAATAGCATAAAAAATATCAGAGAATAAAACAGAGGCTGCCCTATAGCATATAGAGGTTGCAAAAATACCGCACAGTTATGTACAAAACTCCTATATGTGTACTTTTGTATTTGTACCCCCCCCCCCCCTCCTTATTTCCATTGGTTTCCTCCAGGTACTCCGGTTTCCTCCAGGTACTCCAAAGACCTGATAGGGAATTTAGATTATGAGCCCTATATGGGACAGTGACTAACAATGTCTGTAAAGCGCTGCGGAATATGTTGGTGCTATACAAGTAAGAGAAATAAAAGAAATACGGCAGAATAGCCTAAACTGAAAATGCAAGAAATGCTCAATACAGAGAACTATTCCAAATAGCCATTGAGGTCCATGGTAATGGTGAATGTGGATGGAAAACAGGTCCACAAACAGCTTATGAAAATCACTGATCGATTAATATAACACATGGATCTGAATGAGAAAAAATATACAAAAAAGTGGCAAAAAAGTACTTACACTAGGTTCACACTAGCATCGCCTCTCCATTGTTCGGATTTGTTGGAAGACACAAACAACAGCGAGGCAGACCACTAAAACAGTGGCTACACACGGAGCTTGGCAGACCCCATTGACAATAATGTGTGTCCGACACAGTGAAGGTGAGGTTGTACTGTATATAGCCTTGCAGTTTTAAACAAAACTCCTTCATGGGTAGATGTATATCCAGCAGAATAGCACAAACAGAGAAATGCAAGCAATGCCCAATGAACAATCCAAAGAACTGTGGGGTCATTGGGGTCCATAGAGATGGTGAATGTGGACCCAGAACCGGGCCACAAAAAGTCTGGCGCTTTTTACCAGAGGGATTGCTCAAGTGGTCTCAAGATAGTCTTGGTGCAGCAGTGAATCATGCCCAAGATGGCAGACTCTCTCCTCTGACCCTGTCACAGTCTGGTCACGGTGTTGGCTGTGGTGCAGTGATGAGGGAGATGTATTAGTGTACATAGTGGTGATTATTTTTCCCCTGGGGAATACCCTTGTGTCAATCTCCAGACTGACAGATAGTGGAGTGCAAATAATAGACAGGAGACCCTGTGGCAGAGTATTTTATTGTATTTTTTACATCAAAGCAATAACGGTTACACATCCAGTCACAACATGGAGGCTCAGTCCAGAACGCACTTGCATGGCTTGGGTACAGGAGCGGTATTTGCTCCTCACTCTTGCTGATCCTCAGTCTGTGGCTACTCTAGTGCTAACTTTGGCTCCAAGTTCCTACTGAAGAGGCTGATAGACTTGAAATCGAGATATGTTGCATGAACAGCATCACAGCACCTGAAATCCAGGACCGATTCACTGGATCCTGGACAGCTGACGGGACCCCATAGGGTCTAGTGCAAGTGCACTAATACAACATAATCCATAATCAACATTTACAGAAATAAAACACTTGGAATAGAACACTCTGTGTGTAAAGAATCTAGAAAATATAGGAGGTCACTTTTTTAATTCAATTACTGAAAGAAATAAACGTTTCAAAGATATTCTAATTTATTGAGATACACCTGTAAACATAAAAGTAAAATCTTGCACAAACTACATCAATTTATTTGTATTTCCTTAATTTTTTGTAGCTTACCTTCTTTATTTCCTTTTTTTAATAAAAGAGTTAAATTGAAATTTTATATTCAAGGTAAAGCAGTAATGCTTTACAAATGGAAAAATGAACGTTTTTCTCTAAACACCACATAATCTTCCTAGCTATAGATACAGCAGATTGACATTGTGTATTATTCTAAAGAGTGTAATCAGCAGTTACAATGAGATTTCTCATTCCGTGATGATACATATAAAGTTATTGTCACAGGACTGAATATTGTCTACTAGAAATACAAATTCCTATCGCTTTTTACAGCTTGTATCTATGAAATTTATTTGTAGTCGGATATTGGGGTATAACTAACATTTTAAAATAAGTACAAGAAGTTGGTATAATTATTATTAATGGAAATGCAACTGGATTCTTTTAATTCCATTCTTATAATATGAAAGATTTATGCTCTTTATTTCCTCACCTACCGTATCTATCATAATCCAAGACCAAGAACAAAAAGGATACATTTGTTCGGATTCCATTTTAAATAGTGATTATATAAAATATTCTTTAGCCGATGCACGAGTACAGTACATCCATCTAAGGAAGCTGGTTTTGCAGCTCAGTCTTGAAGGAATACAGAAGCTAAACTTCAAGAAGCTCCCAGCGATCATTGTCTTTAAAAAGAGATTTTAGCAGATATTGCTTTTTTTTTTTCACGTGTGATACACGGATATTAGACCTTTTAAAGGGGCAATAAGGCTAAAACATGTGGAAAAAAAGATCTTTCATTTTAGTAATATGTATTAAAGAGTTTTAAAGGGACCAGGATTTCAGGCTCTACTCACATGAACAAAATTATTAAAGAAATGGCCATCACATGACTGCATTAAAATAATTCCATTTCAATTGAACTATTCGTGTTACCGATTTTTTATGATCGTCCATTTTAACGGGACATCAAAAAATAGCACATGTCCTATTTTTGCCCATTTTTCCTTCACTAGACTCAAATGTGGAAACAGGTGCTAAATGTCCATGAAAAATGTCTCTTTTTCATGGATGTTTTGCATCATGGTCATCTGCATAGAGCCCAATAATATTACAAGTTATAGATACTAGATTACTAGAGAAGGGTCTGAGATCCAGGATTTAATTATTGTCATATTTGGAATCGGGAAGGCAGTTTTTTCTCAACATAAAGAAAATTGTCTTGTTTTTATTGAATTATTTTGGCTTTCTCTGGTGCAACATGGCAGGATAATAGGCTGAACTGGATGTCTTTTTTCAGCATTTTTATACTATGCTATTTCTGTGAAAATTATTGACCATCACAACTCTTAAATGACATATGAATAATTGTCTATTTATTAATTATTATTATTATTATTATTTTAGAGCACCATTAATTCTATAGCATTCTATGTATGAAAAAGGATTTACATATATAATACAAAAAAACAGAAGAGCAATAAACATGAACTATCTGATTGACAGTCTGGTACAGAGGAAGAGAGGACCCTGTGCATGAGGGCTTAAAATACACAATCTTCATAAAGATAATTCCTGTTTGTATTAGGGCATATGAAAATTACAGAGGGAGATTCCCTGCATGGAATCCCCTTCTATGACCTAGAATGGAGAGCTATTCTCTATGAGTGTCTTTCATGCTGGTGGACTTGAGCCAAACATATATTACATGGTTGACTATTCATTTGAATGATCACCATGTAATACTACTATACCTCTGCAGAAGCCAAGACTGATGAGTTAGGCGGGGTATAATTATCCGAGTGAATCAGCAACAGTCAATGGGACAGCAGAATTTGCAAAACCTAAGAGACCAGCACAGGAGGAGTAAATGGCTGTTTGGCTGGGGCGAATCCCATCCACACATTGCAGAAATATATGCGCAGTGGAAATGCTACGATTTCCAAAACCATTGCGGTTTTAGAAATCGCTGAATGTAAATTATACTTACGGAAACGCCGGCGGTTTCCCTATAGGTATAATTTAAGCATAAAGAGGTTTCCTCTGAGGACTTTCTGTAAAAAGTGCTGTGGGAGAAACCATGATGCATTTCCTCCACGTTTTTTCCCAAAGTGCTTTTTCGCTGTGGCCCACTACGTGGGGCTTTAGCCTTCAGTTGTTTCTGGGTGTGGTTGTGAAATGCAGCAGAGTGGGGCAAAGTTGGGGCAAAGCAAGCAGGGAGGAGGTGAGCAAGAACAAAGTTTGTGAGAAGAAAGTTGCATAATGATATGAATAAATCAGTTGCATACATGTACACAGAGGAGAATTAAGGTGACTGCCATGTTATGTTGCTAGGAACTTAGTGTCAAGGTTGTATTTTCATATTCGTCATCTGTCCTGTAATCCTGGTTGCAAAATGTCAGCGATAATGATCATCCTTTATGAATAAGAAGTTATGCACAAAGCATGTGAAGCATCACATCATCGCTTGAAACATTTCTGTACACTATGTGGTGTAATTGCTGTTATGCTTGTGTGTTTTCTAATTACATTCCGGCTTCTTTGACAGATGGGAGAAAAACATCAAAAATTTCATAAACATCCAAGAAACATTCTACACTGTCTGTCCTCCCACGCTGTGTCAGGTTATGTGTCTAAACCTTGGTCATTTGGCGGTGCAGATAGCATTTCCAATCACTCAGTTTTATTAGTTTTTCTCTAATAAACAATTAATCTCTTCTGCTTACTCTTATCGATCTCATTGCCCTGTGAGCACTATGCTATGATTAAAATGTTAACCAAAGTCCCAGCACTAATTGAAGTTTCCCAAAAATAACTGCTTGCATTCTCATAAGAATGTATTGAATTACAGTACATTAGTCCTGGTAACAGACAGAACTGTTTAGAGATCTTTTATAGCAGATTTTAGGAGGTATTTGGCCATGTCATACCATACCATAAGCATGTTCCCATGTGCCTGTTCTACATCAACCAGCCATACCTTTAAAGCATAAGTACATTATTTTCCGCTATTGTGCTGTGGGCTGTTTGGTGAACATTTTTGTAATATACTTAACCTATCTAACTTCCTTTCAATAGAAAACAGGTTTTAAAATTCTCCGCAGCTACCCTGTAACTGAGCTGTATCAGGGAAAAGTTGTATACATTTTTATTGCCATTATGTAGAGCTGTAGCATTTGACAAAGGGGGGAGGGTCTATTCAAATGCCTGTATCTCCACTTCTTTTTTTTTAATCGAAGGTCTCAAAACTGTGCCAACGAAACACCAGTGCATGGAAAAAAGTGACGGGTGCCACAGAAAAAAACGTGCAAAGGATGTGGTCTATCGCAAAACCCATCTCAAAAGAGAATGGGTCTCCTGAAACTGTCCCCAAACTCAGCGTCAAAAGGCCCAAGAGTAAGGGGAGTTGGACTAACCCAACTGCTAAGACAGGAGGGTCAGATCTTGCTTGGTTTCCTCCCGGGCTGCCACCACCAAGAGTACTACCAAGCCAGCCACTTGCACCAGTCTCCTCAAGGGGTGCCACCCCAAGAGTACTACTGGGCCTGCAACTGTTGTCCATCTCCACAAAAGCAGAGACAGACCAGGAGAGCAAGGAAAGAGGGAACCCAAAGGCCACACACTCCAACCCCTAGACTACGGGTAGGACCCAAAAGGGTTTCCGTACCCCTTCATCCACAGCAAAGTGACAAACGGTGACAAACGTGACAAATACAAATCATGAATAAATAAGTGAATAGAGTGCCAGTGTACTGGCCCGGTCTATCCGCCGGATCTATAAAAATTACCCATGCATGGATAAACCATGCAATAGGGTGGGTGCGATCAAAAGTGTTTCAAGTGCGTGTGCAATGTGCCAGTATCTCCACTTCTATATCACTTAGAAAACGTAAAGCTATGTTATACCATCAAGTGTTAAAAAAAATTAGATTACGCCATTTTGGCATATGTTTACATACTGCATTGAGTACGTGTACAGGACGCACTCTCTGCCTAGTTAGAGCATTGCTAGTGGGAACTTTACAGCCTGTTTTCTATTAAATGGAAGTTAGATAGGTTAATTAAGTATATTAAAAAAATGTTCACCATCACCCCCTGGCACTATAGGGTAAAAAGGTGATTATACTTTAAGGCTAAGGCTACATAACCTATTGAGCTACCAAAGATCACAGCGTTATCCTGTGACTGCTGTAAGTTGCAGCATTCTCAGGTTTGCAATTCACTTACATTAGAGAAAGAATTGTAGAGCAAAAGGGCAATCTTTGGTTGCATGACAGGAGTTGTAGCCAAAATCACCAAGTAGTTCTTGACTAAGACCACTGGTAGGTAGTTGTTACGAGTTGCAGGTGAATAGTCATTTCTTGACGATAATGATTTAGAAATATTAATGGACTATTTATGATGCTGACTCCGGTCCACCACTGAAACTAACTACAATGGGCACATGAGAAGAAGAGGACCATGGAGCAGTGTAAGAATGTAGCCTAGTCAGATGAAACATGAATCACACATAGCTTTATCGTTTGACTCAATAATATGACAGACAGGGGAATAAATACCACCAAAAAATATAATACAATGTCCATGTCACTCAGCCAGAGATATTATGGTGGAAAAAACATCATCTCATCGTTTCACTATATGCTATAACCAGGAGGTTTGTATGGAAGCTGCTACTACACAGTGGATGGAGCTTCTGCTTCCGGCTCTTTACACTGTATAGTTCTGGCAGCAGCTGAAGATGGCTGATCGGCGGGGGTGCTGGTGATCAGATATTGGATGGTCTTTCCTGAGGATAGGCCATCAATATAAAATTCCTGCTACAAACCTTTAAGACTATAAATAGGTACAATATTAGAAAACTGTACACCTAAAATTGTTCCAAATTATTTTATCCTGCTATAATGAAAAAAAAAACTGCAAATAAGTTCAAGTACAGAGCGAAGAAAATCAGAAAAGAATTTCCCAGCGCTGACGGACTGGCACTATCCCCACTGATTCACTTTAACAAAATACTTTCTATGTTTGAAAATGATTTTCTACAACCTCTTTTGGCAGAAAGGGCAGGTTATATTTATATGGGAATTCAGCGCGGATCAGGTCAGTGCATTGAGGATTTATCCAGATTATTGTTCCCTTTCTGTCAAAGGAAAAAAAGTAGTCTTGACTCCAATGTACTGAGAAAAAATAGAAATCACTATGCAGAGGTGAAGCTGTCAACTAGAGGCTTCAATGCCTGAAAGTTCAATAAAGAAAACTTTCTAGATCTGCAGCCATTGTTCAGTGATTTTCTATAGAGACGTGTTACACACCTGCTGATAATGTCATATTTGTTAGAGAACGGGTAATGATGCTATGTAAAATAATAATATATGACACCCAATATCCCAGGAATAACCCAACTCAAGGAGTCAGATTTTACATAGGTTACTAGTAAAAGAATTCTCTGCTGGAAAAACAAGATGATGTAGCAAATCATTTTATCTTAAAAGACTTGCTGCGGTTGCTACACGACCACGTGTTTTAAAGAGAGTCTGTCAGGTCCAAAATTACCTCCAAAACCAATAGTAGTGACGTTTAGGGGTCTCTAATAGGAGCAGAAACATGCCCTTGTGGCCATAAACCAATGAAGCAATGCAGAGATAATGATTTTTTTATGGCTATGGACTATGGGCGGTACCTAATTTATTACACTTCAGGCAAATGTGATGCAGGTAGATGCTGAAAATGTCAATGGTGGCTAAGTAGGAAACATTGGGAATCTATTCCAGAGGAGAGCCGAAGCATTTGCAACTCTCTATAGACAACTCTGGCAAATCTGGCCCTGCCTCAGTGCACTTGCAGGTTGATTTGCATATCCATAAAATTATGATCTCTGCATTGCTTCATCAGTCTGTGACCACAAAGGTATGTTTCTGTTCCTTTTATTGTCCATTACATTGCACTATTATTGGTTTGAGAGGCACTTTGGACCTGACAGACTCCCTTTAAGTAATGATGTTACAGGGATTTCCTTTATAGAATGGACTTATAGACAAAGCCAGGATGTCAGCTTTGCCGGTATGCGCCCTAGTGCCAGAGATATCAGTGCCGTCAGTTTCAGCACCAATATCCCTCCACTGTCAGAAGGGTGGGCCTTAGAGCCTAGTGTCATCATTGGGCTGTGAGGAGCGGCCCCCCTGAAAGTACTCTTCCATAGCTTAGCGATGATGCTAAGCTGTAACGCCCGCCCTTTTGACAGTGGAGAGATATCGGTGCTAAAACTAATGAATTCAGCGAACTGTCAGCTTTCTAGCGGTATATAATACCGTAGATGTCAGAGGACATGAAAGGTCATTTTTAAAGGGAGTCTGTCACCAGAACCTAGCATATCAACCCAGGCTCATTGATAGGTAGGTAGATAGATAGATAGATAGATAGATAGATAGATAGATAGATAGAGATAGATAGATAGATAGATAGATAGATAGATAGATAGATAGATAGATAGATAGATAGATAGAGAAATAGATAGATAGATAGATAGATAGATAGATAGATAGATAGATAGATAGATAGATAGATAGATTAGGGTCACTTGCTGCTTACCTCTTTGGAGCAAAGGCAACACCCTCATTGCTCCAAAGAGCTCATTTGCATATTGACATAACAGCCATATCTCACCATCAGAGGCAACGATTCACAAGGGTTAAACACTGTCAGATTCAGATGACTCTATCTAACTGTGGAATATAGGTTGATATGCTGAGTTGTGGTGATGGACTCCTTTTAACATTACTTAAGGACTGTAAACATTTGACCACTGTGTTATATATATATATATATATATATATATATATAATGGATAGATGGCTATGAGATACATTTTCTCCAGTTCTTTCAGGACACATTGTACAGCAGCACAGCAGGCGAGTTATAAATGTGAGTCTTTCAGACTATCAGCTGTACTCCGGGGCCAGTAACCTTTGCTCCCCTACTGTGCACAAATGCTTCCACCTGCAGACGATTTTATTTATATCTACTGTTGGGTCTATGGCTGTATTATGTATATCTGAGCAATTCAGTTTTTATTTTATTAGGCATTCAGCGCACTGATTCTCTGTACCCTCACACTATTAACCTGTCACAATACCAGGAGATACTTCCTACATTAAGGAGACCATCTATAGATGTAGCCTGAATAGAAACTGTATATACAGTAGCTGTATACAGTTCAGGCTATTGTGAGAAGTGGCAGGCTATTTATGGGGAGGATCGGAGAATGGATGAAGAGCACTATAGAGGTATAAGTAAAGATGTTACCTTTGAAGAGATATAATCATTTGTATCGGCAAAATTTTCATCTTGCAGTGAATGAACTGACTATGACTACAAGTCTGAAAGGAAAGGAATTCTATGTCTTACGTTGATCTCCATATATATGACTAATGACCTAGTTAATAGCACCATCATAGGGTCCCAAAGAAAAGCACCATCATTTTCAACCACTCATTTTCATACACAACAACATCAATTTGGTGGGACTGTTAAAATAATAAGGTGGTGTCCTGACTTTCCTCTGATGTTATATATTAGGGGGAAGAAGGATTGGGCTGTTGGATTCTGATCCACCTCCAGAGGCACCTGGAAACTACCGTATTTTTAGGACTATAAGATGCACTTTTTTTCCCCAAAAATTTGGGAGGAAAATGGGGGTACGTCTTATAGTCTGAATGAGGTGGGGAGGCGGTGGTGGTCACTGGAGGCAGGAGTAGGGTTATCCAGAGTGATACGGGGCCCACGGCCATCTGGAGATGGCCGGGACCCTGCAGTACCAGCAGCAGATTCCCCTATCATTTTTTTCCCTATTTTCCTCCTCTAAAACCTAGGTGGGTCTTATAGTCATGTGCATCTTATAGTCCGAAAAATACGGATTTTCCTCGCCCTATTGAGCACACACTCGCGCTTGGCTGAGTTGAGTGTGCATGTGTATTTGGAGTGAGAAGAAAATTAGCTGTCATCTGCAAAAGCATTTGGCTGACAGCTATCTAATGTGATGTCCCGTGTCCCTCGCTGAGGCCGCTGATTAGCCTCAGCAGTCACACATGGTGGGGACTTTCGCCAGAAGAAAACAACGGACCTGCAGGACTGGACTACGCTGGGAGACACCGGAGCACTAGGGACAGGTGAGTTTGTTTGTTTAAAATTTTTATGCTGGACAACCCATTTAATGAGGTCATTTCGTTTACTTTGAGTTTACTTGAATTTCCTGACTTATTTTTCATTCTCATTCACGGAAGTTTTTTGTAATAGTTATACTAAAAATTAAGTTTTTAACACAAAATGACATTTTTGAGACCAAGTAAGTTTCAGTATTGCAGAATACTATTTTGTGATGTTATATGCTGTATTGAGATGTAGATTAATAGGAGTGAGTCAATTTCTCAATATACTGCAGTACATTAGTATTGCAGTATATTGTACTGGTGATCAGCGTTCAAGCCCACTCGAGGTTCTAAAAAAATGGGGAAAAAAAAATATAAAATTTCAAATCACCCCCCTTCCCTAGATTACATTTATATCAACCTAAACATAAACACATTATGTATCCCCATGTCTGAAAATGCCTGGAATACAAGAACATAATATTTTTCCCAAACAGTGAATTCAGTGGCAGGAAAAAAATCAAAATGGCCCAACCACTGTTGGCCTCCCCCCAAAAAATTGATCAAAAAGCGATCAAAACTCCAAACATTACCCAAAATTATATAAATAAAAAGTACAACTGGTCCCACAACAAAAGACACCCTACACAGCTCTGTAGAAAAAAATATTAAAATTAAAGATACCAAAATATGGGGACTCCAGGAAATTTTTCAAAGGTCCAAATCTATTT
Organism: Leptodactylus fallax; assembly: GCA_947044405.1. Lineage (NCBI taxonomy): Eukaryota > Metazoa > Chordata > Amphibia > Anura > Leptodactylidae > Leptodactylus > Leptodactylus fallax. The sequence continues at coordinate 23,895 of CAMRHE010001117.1, forward strand.
TTTTTTTAAATTCCATACCATCCTGAATTTTTTTCCAGCTTTTCAGTACATTGTACAGAATATTAACCAGTATCATTATGAAGTCCAATTTGTCTTGCAAAAAATAAGCTCCATGAACAGAAAAAAAAAATATTTATATGACTTTTGGAAGGTGGGAAGTAAAAAATGAAAATGGTAAAAAGGCTGCTGTGGGATGAGGTTACATTTTTGGTATATTAGAAGTTAATGTGAAATATGAAAACTGAATTATACCATATAGTTGTATCAAGAATTTATACATTTGAAATATTTATGAATATTTAGGAAATTCTATATAGGAAATGATAAAATGTCTATCTGTAATTTATAATATTCAGTGTAGCTAATAAAGCTGGAAAATGCTGTAATAGAAAACACCTTTATGCTATCAGTGATGTTATAAGACATAAAAATTAGAAAAGAAAAATCAATTGAGCTAAGAAAAGACATGGCCAAGAATGACTGATGTGTTTTTAAGATCGACTTGACTCCTGCTTTACATTATTGTCTACATCTTACATGCCAATTAAAAGTAGAGGAGACAGAAGATGCCGTGTTTCACTTCCCAAACATCCCTGCACCATAATTTACAGTGGCAGCCTTCATTACAATACAGTGCTGACTATTAATCATTAATGTCTATTAACTCCTAATGGTGAGTGATTTATGGAAAGATAACTTTAATTTTTTATTTACAAAGAAGAGGTCGGTGGTGCATTGCTCGTATACATATAGGTAATGTGATAAATTACAATGTATATAACTGTTGTATATGGACAGCTCTCTTGAGAAATGTTGTATAAATGATCGTACTCTTTATTGAATGGAATATGTCAGTAATCTAGCATTAAAATTGCAGTTTACGTTTCAAGCAATATGAAGGCTATTAATTATAGCTCAGTAAAAATGTGCGCAAGGTAAGGTTTTCGGAGTAACAGAGATGGAGTCCTAAGAAAAAGACGAGTAGACCTTAAAGCATAACTATACTTTCAGACTTTAATTTTCTGTTAGTATTTGTGTCATGAATAAATTTTATAATATACTTTATTAACAGAATCTGGCTCCTTTCTGTGAAATCCTGCATTGTTTCACTCTTTCCCTTGCGTCTCTATTGAGAGCTGTCCCCGGCTTCTCATTGTGTATGGTGTAGGAGCTGTATGAAATGAAGAGAAAATGAGGGTGGAGAAGGGTTAATTCAAACTGTTATATCTTGGGCATTATACAACATAGAAACTTCCTTTTGGTGACATATGAAAGAGGAGGTTCTAGGTTTAAGTTCTACCTGTATATTTTCCAGAGATATCACTTGTTGAAAGCACAGTCAGGATTGGGATATTTACAGTGGGGAAAAAAAGTATTTAGTCAGCCATCAATTGTGCAAGTTCTCCCACTTAAAAAGATGAGGCCGGCCTGTAATTGACATCATATATTTGACAGATATATTTCTCATGGCGTGTTATGGGGTTAAAGACAAGGTCATTTATACTTTATGATATACAATGGTTATGGGAAAGAGCATGCTTTTCCTTATAACCATAGAAGAGGACAACTTTCAAAATTAGGCCCACTATTCATAACTGCACCATTGTGTCCATAGTCCGCATCACCTTTCTGTGCAGGCAGATTTATTTCTGGTTAAGCTGTATTCATGTACTCTGGTTGTGTGAATACATTTACAACCATGTCAATGAGCTGTGTTCCTACATACTGACAGGGGAACATCCTCCTGACAAGGAAACAGTAACATCTAATTGTGGATTATGCCTGAGCTATACAGAGACTTTTTAGATACTTTTTGTGGAATACAAGTATTTACTAAAACAGATATGCCAAGAAAGATGGCTTCTCTGATTGGAGTTATTCTCTTTCCTTCTCTTTCCAGTACAGACTACCATGATAACTTCTCCTGATGACCAAACACATATTTAACCTCTTGCTTCTGAAGTCATCCCCCAGCCTGTATAGTAACAAATAAATTCAGACCTCAGACCAGACAGATACCAACAACAGATACCAGACAGACAATCCAAAGCTCAAGACATAAGTGTAGTCAGCAACTAGCCAGAAGTCAAGATTAGAGGCATGGTCAAAATCAAATTCAGTAGCAGGAACAACAGCTGGGATAGAATAAACCACAAATACAAGGTAAAGCAAAGGATGGCTTTTTGGGACTACAATATTGGTGACCTATTCTTATGATTCATCAGAGGGGGCTCAGCATCTGAGACAGCCACAGATCAGCTGAACTAAGCAGTAGAGTGAGTGAGTGCTAATTCCAAGTCACAGACGATATGGCATCACTTTCATTAGTCACATGGCCTGTTTACAGCTTAGTCCCATTTAAGTAAATTACAATGCACTGAAATGCCAAGCGCAGCTGCTATACAATGTACAGGTTGTGCTTGGTAAGTAGTGAAATGGCTACAGCACTTGTCTGAATGATACAGTCTCTTCAAACAGCTAATAGGTGGGAGTACAGGGTGCTGGACCCCAACCAATCTTATATTGATAACCTATCCTAAGAATAGGCCATCAATATTTTAGGCCCAGAAAACATAGGCCTTAAAATAGGCAATTGTAATATGTGGTACTTATTTTCACAGCAACCGTATACCAGAAGATCTAGAGCAGCTGAGCTGCAGCCCAAACCCATGGTCATGGTGAAGACCGAAAGCTGATTGGGAAGGAGGAAGCATCCAGTTGCAAAGTAGAGTAGATTGGTAGAAGCCATAGACACCTGATGGAAAGTCCACAAAGTCCAAAAATCCACCCCTTTGATAAGACCCCTCCCCCTTTTAAAGATCATTTTTTTAAATTACTGATTATCTCCTATTAAACTCTATGGAAGCTGCCTCTCTATGAGTAGACCACCCCTCATTCAACCAAGGACCAGTTTTTTAGCAGATAGTTTACTGGGGAATACTTTAAAAGACGACTCATTGGGTTTATATACACTGTGAAACCAATATGGACGGAGTTCAGTGCCACATCACTGGACTGTAGCAAGCAAGAACAAGAGACTTGCAAGGCACATCAGGGAAGAAAAGTGACCAGCATCACACTATAATGGAGAGGACATGTCAATGTGAGGTGCCAAGCATACATGCCAATAGTCCCAACTTAGCCAGAGCAACCCCAGGAACTGGACCACAAAAGGGACAGGTTTTATGGATATCCCAACCCAAAATTGGCATACTTAGTGCCTTCTTAGGTAGGCTTAATTGATATTTTTACCTCTGAAATGTCAACAAGTATGGTCAATGTTAGTAGTTAAAGGGAAAATCGAAAGAGGAGCCATTCTAGGCACCAGGATTGAGAGAAGGAACCATGCTGAGGTCCAAGATGTGATGGAATACCCTGCAGGGAACTAGTAAATGGAACCATGCTGAAGACCATCTAAAGGGATACTGTGCTGAGGATAAGGAATGAGAGAGAAAGTCACAATGGCAGCTAGTTACAACAGGAGAGCCATGCTTGGAACAAAGGATTAGAGATATGCCATGCTAGGGACCAAGAATGATGGGGCTATCTTGAACTAGGAAATCTGTTGGTCACCAGGGGAGTAAGAAAAAAGTTGGGGTCTCCAATGGTTATATCTGTGGGTTGGAGCGACTTGTGCACAGTACCATGGCTGTTTCATTAGTCCTAGTCTAGACCTGGGTTTGTGTAATATTCTGATGTGCTGTGTACTGGGGTTTGGGGGAACTTTTATTCCGTATATTTTTTCTTTGAAAGGGCCACTTCTATAAAAGACGACTGCCAAGTTTTTTTCTGAAAATTTGGGCGGCTAGCTTACAGAGGTTTCCCTGTACCAGTTGTCTACTGTAGAGTTAAATTTATGGAGATATTTTTCATCACTTGGAGCACACATCGATCTTTTAACTGCATGTCCACTTTAGCAGAGCTCAACCTGGCTATTTAATATACTGTAAATGAATACCGCTACCTACTCCTGTATATCAAATCTTAATCGCTGCATATTTTACCTGTCTAGACATAATGGTTATTAGCTAATCATAGTACGATTTTTCTGTCTTGGTTTCCATTTATTTTTGTACCCTTCTACTTATCAAAAGCGACTATACGCCCAGCAATTAGGTCATTTCATACTTCCCTTTATTCACATCTGATTGGCATTGAGTGCAGAGAATTGTAAAATAATTGACATTTCACCAACTCCTCGGAACTTTCATAGACATCAGTCAAATTTAATTTGATCCCCCACTGCTAAATGCAACTATTTCTGGAGAGATGTGATGTCTTTTTGGCATTGCTCAGGGTTCAGTTCCTCAGATTTTATTTACCTCAGAAGTTTGTTAATGAAGAAATAGTGAGAGATCATGTCAACTCAAAGTCTAGATGAATCGGAGTACAATAAAGCATCGAGAGCTGTAACTGTAAAACACATTTCCATTTTCACACCGTGTTTCTGATGCTTTTGACAATGCGAGGCTTTTAGAGGCTTTGAGGTGTCATGTGTGATGCTGATTGTCAGAAAACACCAAAGGGGATCAAAGCAGCTACTGTCGGATATTTCACCATGCATAGGCAGACATCTGGTGGAGGTTTAACTCATGAAGATCAACAAAAGATCAGGCCCTTGTTAGTAGTTGCTCTTTTTAAGATTAGAAAAGTTGAAAATAGACATGCAAGAGTATAGAGTTTTTACACATAGTCAGATAATGTTCTCATTCATGGAGATATATGGCAAACAAGACACAAGGTAATAGGGGAACCTGATAGAAAGATTCGGCTGGAGACTTTAATTGAAGTGGACATGGTATAATAATTCTGAGAAGTTCCATATTCAGGGGCAGTTAGTTTGTCCATTGTGAATGATTGTACAAGATCGAAATATACTGTTACTAGAGATGAGCGAAGTATTCAAAAATTCAATTCAGCAACTTAACCGAATTTCGCGATATGAGTCTATTCAATCCGAATTAATTGGCGGCGAATAAATAGCTATTTCCTGTCTGCAGAGTGCCGGGGTGGGTGGGCGGCAAAATGGCGGAAGCCCTTGGATGCCGCGGTCATGTCTCTCTCTCTCTTTCTCTCCAGCGCGGACAAGTTTTATCCATGTGGAAGGATCTGCTAACAAGCAAAGACACGCCTACCCAATCACATCACTAGAGAATACCATGTGACTGTCTGATGTCACAAAGGTCCTTACTAAATATTCGTTACCGCAAAGCATCAGGAAATCCGGATTCCATGTGAATCGAATATTTCCTGAAATTCGGATTGAATTCCTCTTCTGCAGCTTCGATTCGCTCATCTCTAATTGTTACGAGTGAATATTACAAATATATATTATATATAGATACACATAATGTAACGTAGAAAAAAAATGATGACAGCACCAACATCAGATATTTTATTCACTCAGCACTTGACAAAGGCCCCTGTGAAGTTTGATACGTGATGTTTTCCTCCATTAAAGAAGTTTCCATCTTTTTCAAGACGCTGGAAGATTTTTTATTTTGGCTATTTATATAAATATTTATTTTATATTTATATTTATTTTGGTTAATTTTTTTGAATGACTTTTCAGTTTAACCTATTGCTGAAGTTTGGGTTAATGCTCCAGCATCTGTATATGTATATATATAAATATATACATATATTTATATATATATGTTTAACACAAAAATTGAATTTAACCCTTTCCCAATATGCTCCGTACTATTACGACAGATGTCAGGTCTTTAAATATGGTAGCCACTCACGAGCGGAACAGCCTCCATAGCTATAGGGTTTCCACTGTATTATACAGCAGAGACCCAGCAGAAATGCCCTTGATCAGTGTGGATTCCAGGAAAAAATGTTTTTTTTCAAACTTCTGGACTTTTTTAAGGTGTTAAAACATAACCAAAACTATATAAATTTGATATCGCCATAATCATACTGACCTACAGAATATAGGAAACATGTCATTTTGGTCACACAACGAACGCAGTAAAAACCCATAAGAATGTGGTGAAAATACAGTTTTCCTCTAATTCTAACCCATTCTGATTTTGTTTTCAACTTTCTAGGACATTGTATAGAATATTAATATTAGAATATTACAAAGTAAAATTTGTTCCACAAAAAAATAAGCCCCCTACAGCACTGTGAACAGCTAAAATATAAAAGGTATGCCTTAAGAAAAGAGGAGAATAAAAAACAAAAATTGAAAATTGAAAAATGGCTTCTGCGGGAAGGCTTTAAACAATGGCCAATTCTCTCACATTTCCACATTCGGACATACATCATCCAAAGCACCCTCATCTTTTGCAACTTAAATTTTTTTAACATAATAAATTAGAAAAGTTGATCCTCATTGATCAAACCTTGACTAATTCTTCTGTGGCATTTACAGTGCCATACAATTTGTTAAATAAAAGTAGGAATGAATCCTAGCACATGGACATTCCTTAAGGAAATATTAGAACAAGCTTCTGTTCTTGCTTGTCCCAGGATCCCTCCCTTCATTTGATTAAAGCAGATCAGAATAAGCTGTGCTATTGGGGGCAGCATATTATCATAACAGGTCTGCTGGGCTGACAAAAAAAGTGTATTCATCAATTTGGCTCTCCCCTGTTTCTCTCCACACCATCACCAATTATTAACAGGGTAGAATATTGTAATGACTTGCAATCAACTAAAAGAAATATAAGAGAAAAGATCTCTCAAACATAGTATAAAAACCAGGCTAAGGCCCCACATAGCGAATCACAGCAAAAAAACGCTGCAGACAAAAACACTATGAGGCAGGGGGCCCACGTTGCGAATACGCAGCAGCAAAAAACATTACATATTACAGTACCTGCAAAGTGGATGGGATTCTGGCTATTCCCATCCACACATTGCAGGAAAATATCTGCAGCGGGAATGCTGCGATTTCAAAAACATTCACGTTTTTGTAAATCACAGAATGTCAATTATACCTACGGAAACGCTGACGTTTTCTGTATCGGTATAATAGACGCAGAAAGTCTACAGTAGAAAACGTTTTGGCCACTCATTACATGGAGCTGTAGCCTGAAAATTCACAGCATTTTTTTTCCACAGTATATTGATTGAGTTTTTTCTGCATTTTTCTGTTTTTTTTTCTTTCCCTATTCAGAATATAGGAATACTCTGCAGCTCTTTTTCTGCAATGTGTAGATGAGATTAATGAAATCTCGATCACTGTGCTGGTACTGTTTTTTTCTTATGCTGTGTTTTCCCTACATGGGATCTTACCTTATAACACCCACGCAGTGACTAAATAAAACTGCCATATAGTTTAGTGGTTAATCATAAGAACTCTGGTGGTTTAAGTGTGTGAAGGTTTTAATACAAGTGTGACTATATAGGGCAATAAAACACTTCATGCTAATATTCCTGGTGGTCTGGGGGTAGTGAATGGATAAACACCAACTTAATGGTTCTTAAAGAAGTTTAAGGTGATCTCTATTATTAAATATGTTAATATCTGACTCCTTGGGGGTCTAGGGAAGATAAGAGGGTAATGCCAGCATTCCTTACTGAGTCAAGGTAGTGGAAATATTAAGACTTGGTTCTCTGGTAGTCTAGAGCATTGTAGGGGCTCTTTTCTTGGTGGCATAATCTAGTAGAGGGGTTATGATAAGCATCAACTCAAGACAAGGTAAAGCCAGATATGATGATGAAGATGATGAATATACATGATTTATGCTTCATGCTTTGAGATTGTTGCAATAAACCAGAAGTGTGATTTTTCACTAACACGTCCATAACACTTAATATTTAAAACCTTCATTTGGGAAGTAATTAAATTAATCTCACTCATATAGATGGTGTTAAAATGTAACTGGCATCAGAGCATAATTCATGAAAGATACTTAGTGAAAGTGATAGTAGTATGGCTTCCAATTATTTTTACTATGAAAAGTAGAAAATATGTTTAGTTGACAAATAATTGCAACTGTATTTTAACTTAACTTCCACGATAAACTTTCCTACATCTGCGCATTATTATTTAGAAACATAGCAGCATAGCTGGAAGAAGACACAGATCCATCAAATCATCTATAACTAGATATGGGCAACCTCATGAGATTCGTTTTGGAAAATATTTGTGAGGTTCACTTTGACCGAGTGTCATGATGTTGGTATGCCTCACTCACCTTGCCTCAACTGTCCTGGGCATCCTTGTAGCCTCTGGTAGCTGTCCAATGCCTTCTTCAGGCCTCAGCCAGTCTCTGGCTCATGACAAGCACTCCGGATTCCCAAGCGGGATGGGCATAATAGTTGGTAACCTTCTGTTAGGGTCTTGCCAAACGTAGCAATACCCTGACACTACTGCAGGGGTCTGGGAGGAAGGACAGAGACAAGTGAGCCCTAATTTTACCCCAGCCACTGTCCCTTCCTATTGCCTCAGTTACCCTAAACGGTAAAAGGACAACCTGAAGATAAGCCCTATACTGGGTAAGTGACACACAGAACAGGACAAGACAAACGACAAAAAGAGAGGTCAGGAAGCCAAGGGTTCAGTAACAGACGAGCAATGCAGTACAGAATCACAATCCAAGAGAATAGTCAAAAGACAAGCCAGAGGTCAGAGAAATAGCACAGTAAATATCAAGGGCACAAAGAGAGCAGGCAAAGTCAGAGCAATAACCGGCGACCATGTGAGGGCTGACAACCTGTTTATAGAAAGTCTGGGACCACAGACTGTTAATCACACAGGCCAGGAAGAGATTAACTCCATGCAGTCCAGAGAGAAATGCTCAGAACACGGGTGTGGCCGGAAATCAATTAAATTGTCTAGGACCATGTTCAGACTGAGCAACAAGAAACCTACACAAAGAACCAAAGTGAACACGCCTCCTTCACCACAGCATGCGAGCGGAGGGTGGAACTGAAACTTTTGGAAAATTCAGGTTAAATTCAGTTCGATCTGCATTGGTTCACTCATCCCTTCTTGTAACCCTTCAGTGTTGATCCAGAGGAAGACAAAAACCCTATATAGCTGATGCTAATTGTCCCATATCAGGAAAATAAATTTGTTCCTGCTTTGACAATCAGAGTAAGACCCCAGATCAATTTCTCATCCCCAAAAACTCAATACCCATAATCTGGAATATTTTTCCATTTAAAAAAGGTATCAAGGCCCCTCTTTAACTTGTATAATTTGATAGTTGGGGATATCAGAGGATAGACCCCCATAAATCTAGTTAGTAATAGGGTTACTTCTGCAAGATTCTGGGGCCAAAATGTGTAAGGCAGCCTGTCTCAGGTTTCTACATTAAACATATTTTTTAAGAATTTTTGGTGATGTTGGTGATGGAATCTTGCAATTCCAACTGTTGTCACTAAGCCTAAAATAGTTTGTGTCTCCTGGAGATGGACCAAGGGCCATAGACACAATTCTCTGGAGCAGACCCATGTAACTTCTATGGAAGAATTTTCTGTGTATGCTCTTTGACCTGTGCAGAAGTCATTGCACAGAGAGGGAGTAGATAAGCTGTGAAATCCACTATTGTGTCTGGTGTCTTATCTATATAGCTGTGATCATCAGCTTGCTGATAAGTGAGGTGACTGCTGCAAAGAAATCTCCTACAGAATACAGAAAGTCTCAGGATGTTATTTGGTTTAATAACCTGATATAGATAATAACATGGAATTTTTTTTTTAAATCCTCACCTAAAAAAACTGCTAAGGATAGGTTCACAATTGCGTCGGAGTCTCCATGTGGGCCCGAATGATTGAGAGCCGAACACTAGTATGGACCTAGCATTAGGCTGGCATGGAGTTGCTCCTCCAATCTTCTAGAAATTCTTGAGCAGAGGTCACTGATGCTTACAAAAATGACACATCAGAAGAAGAATGGCATGCTTACCCTTAAACAGTGCAAAACTAGAAAAGTGCAAAAAACATATTAAAATATTATCAAACAGTAGCAAAGACATGTAGCATTATCATTCTAAGTAAATAAAATGTTTCATCACAAGGAGCATCTTTGTAGAACAATACATATATAGTGTACCGAGCCAGAAGTAGACAGCTCCATATACTGTGTAGTGGCTGGACCACACTATTGCAGCTCAGCTAAGATTCACATACAGTATGTCATTGTTATCATACTACAGTTGATGTCTTCTATGATATTTGATGACCTATCCCAGTCTTCTCCATTCAAAGTGTAGGGAAATAATTGACAATCCCTGTAGACACTATATGGCTGCCATTTTGTCATATTTATAATACATGGGAAAAAACAGCTGAACAAATGTCATAAAAACCAAAGGGAAGGAAATAGGTCTATGGGTTATATTAAAAGGGTTTCCCAGGCTAAATAATTGATGACCAATCTTTAGAATAGGTCTTCAATTAATGATCAGCATGGGTTATACACCAGGAACCCTGGTCGATCAGCTGTTTGAAGAGGCTGCCGTGTTTGGGTGGACTCTGCAGTGTCTTAACTACTTCTCAAGCACAGCGCCGTACATTTGTATAGTGGTTGCGCTTGGTATCACAGCTCAGCCCATTCACTTGAATGCCATGTGACCAATGAACATGACATCACTTGGGCATGCGCTACCGTTTCATACAGCTGATCCACAGTGATCCCAGGTGTTGGAAATCTTCAACTAAAAGGGTCCATAAAATCCCATTATTAGTTACTTTCTTACATTGTGCAACGGTCTTGAAGATAAAAAGAGGAAGGCGACAAGTTCTCTTTAAGCAGCGGCTATTATCACTCACTGCTCTTTTATGAAGTACATTTTTATTTTAGATTTTGTGGCCATTTAATTATTCATGGTACATTTTTGTGCACTTAAAGCCTTCCCAGGAGCAGATTAGAGGAGGCTCTGACAGAGGTCACATTTATTGGCATTTAACTAAAAATATAGCAGAGAAGGAGTGATAAAGTAATGCGAGAAATAAAAATGATACATCAGAGGCCAGGGGTGGAAGGGATTATGTAACATAGTTAATGTCACTTTAAAGGATTAGCTCTGAGGCTATGACTCATGAACCGCAAAATAAGTAAATGTTTCACTATAAAGTGAATGGACCATTTTAAGGAAGATTAAATTGATAGCTTATTCAAAATATATCGGCGCGCTCTTCGCTAGATGAAGATATTTTGCGGTGTCATAAAGTTTAAACATTTCTGTCAGTTTTCTGAATGGCGCCTTTTAAAACTCGGCCGAGCCTGGGAGCGGAAATAAATCCGTTTGAGCACATTCAATGGAAACACAATGTATAAAGTTCACGGCTTTATATCAATTGTTATTGTTGTTCTGTTTAACTTTCTGCTACTTTTAACGTCGACCCTAAAGTAGACTGCTGCTACAAAAGGCCACTGACTAGATGAATTAAACGATATTTGCAGGGTGCACGTTTTATTCTTAACAACAATTCAACCCAATAAAGAGATTATTCATATGGTTAATCACAGTTGATGTTAAAGCGGCCATCTGGCTCACACACACAAAAAAATCACAATAAATGCATAATAACGAATAGTTAAAATACCTAGTGCCTTCCTGTTTGTTCTTTTTGGTGCAATGTTTCCAATTCCCGGTCCCTGCTTTATTTCTATAAAATAGGGCAACTTGTTATTCATTTTGCACCTGAATTGTGGTGGCATTTGCAACTTTATAATCAATTGCATCAATTTTATGTCGTGCATCATTTTGAAAGTGATTTGTGCCTAGTGCGCCTTTAATTTTAACCCCTTCCCGCCAGTGACATTTTTTGATTTTTGTTTTTGACTCCCCGCCTTCAAAAGCCAATAACTTTTTAATTTTTCCCTTCACAGTGCCATATGAGGGATTAATGTTTGCAGGCAAATTGTACTAAGTAATGGTACCATTTAATATTCTGTTTGATGTACTAGGAAGCTGGAAAAAATTCAGAATGGGGTGGAATTGGAGAAAAACTGCAACATTCTGTACAACATTCATATGGGCTTTGTTTTTATGGCGTTCACTGTACAGCCAAAATGACGTGTCACCTGTATTCTATGGGTTGGTACAATTCCGGGTTTTATTATATAGATGTATTTACATTTTAACCCCTTAAAAAAAATCCAAAACTTTGCAAAAAAAAAAAAAAGTTCTTGGAGTTACCATATTCTGACACCAGCAACTTTTTTTTTATATTTACGTGTATGGGATGCATAAGGCATCTTTTTGTGTGAGCCAGATGTACTAGTTATTCATACTATTTTGGGAAAAATATTGTTATAAGTTTGTAGACTGGGGATACCTAATGTGTATGTGTTTTACTTTATTTTTTAAATTTTATATGTGTTTAAGTGTTCTAGGGAAAGGGGGGTGAATTGAATTTTTATTTTTTTTTATCTGTACTTATTAGATTTGCATTGAAAATTACCGATGTTGGTATTACAGGCTGCATAGAGCAGCCTGTAATTCAATTCAAAGCCAGACAAGTGTGGGAGCCTTCAATAGGCCCCTGGCTGTCATACCAACGGATTACCAGCCCTGGATCTCGATCAAGGGGCTGACAATCCTCCTCATAATGGCAACACCGATGCGCCACCAGGAAAATGGCACCTCGGTCAGTTTTGATCAAGGTGACGGCAGCCTTAATGCCCATGATCAGTGCAGAAACTAAATATAATACCGCGGAGACCCCGCAGTTATAGTGTCAGGAAGAAGTTAAAACTGTCTGGCAATTTGGGTGTGGTATACATGGCCTGTATGTTTAAGTCTGATCAAAAAAGGTGGCAAAAAAAAAATCCCCCAACGTAAATTGCCCAACTGTTCACTGTTGTGCCCTCCAAGTCCAGGGGTCTCAAACTATGAAAGGACATCCTACATAGATGGTACTAATTTCACAGAAATAAAGAGGGAACTGGGAATCAGAGAAACTACACCAGAAAAATTACAAAGTAGACCAACTAGTATTTTATCAATGTATTATGCATATACTGTGAAATTGTTTTTGTGAACCAGCGGGTAAACTTTAGGCTCCCTATAGGGGCAAGTGGAGCTATTATTTACAATATAATCCATATACCTCACTATACTATCTCCTTACCTCTCACTCAGACCACCTGGCACAGGCAGCCATGTAACCAACTCCATTTTGCACATAACCCACATAGCAAACTCCATACCAGATTATACCATCTAACTATCTCAATCTCCACACTGCTTCTCCTCTCTTCCTGGGGATCACATGGACCTCCATATGGTTCCTTACAGGCATTTAATTTGTTTGTCACTCTTAAGAAGTGCACATTCATCTAGAATAAAAAATAACATGACAAACAGTTTTGTGGCAAATCTTTTGTGACATTAGCCACTCTTTACTAACAACAGCATACAGTACAGTTGGGTGAACCCGAAAGCACCTAACTCGATGGGCTTTGGCATGGTCCAGAATATAGGGTGGTAAGCTGGCCATCATTGAAAACTGCACATGGATAGGGAGAATGGAGGTGAAGGGAAAAGGATACTATATATTATAAATAGGGTTCCCATGGATTTGTGAGAAGATGGACAAAAGGGAAGAATTTCAGAGACTTAGAGTTGGAGTAACCATTCTGAATCCCCTGTTTTGGATATCAAGAGTGCTTATCCTGACCTAGCCATAGATAATAGTAGTCTTTAAAACCAATTTGCTGGATGCAAATTCCTCTTTTATCTTATAGAGGGGGGTCCTATGACCTCTCCCTCCTGGGCGGGGGTGGTACTTGGTTATTTAACAGTGGTAAACACTGCTGAAATCCAATGGCCTAGAGAAATGAGCAGAGCACAGTGATAAACTTTGGGGACATCCTCTGTGTAACAGCTGGAAACGTAGAAGAAATCCAGAAAGGAGTGGAAACCATTTAGAAGTGAGAGCATGGACTTTTCCACGGTGTATCTCCACATCACTACCACTGAAGTTATCACAGCAGCTGAAACATCAATGGAGAGTAGACACCATGATGCAATACCAAAGTGCTAGGCAAGGTTGAATCAGGTGGAGTTCAGTCATAAGCAAAAGACAGGCAGGGGTCAGGATGGACAGCAGACGGGTAGAGGTAATTAAATACAAGCCAAATCAGTAACAGAGAGCAGGAACAAACTCCTTTGCAGATAACAAAAAACAAATGGGCCTCATTGCTAAGGCCCACAGCAAAAGAGGAAAACACTGATAAAGACTGAGGTGCACTGACATTAGCTATGGTAACAGGAATCTTATGCTAGGTTTACACTAGAACCGGATGTCCATTGTTTTGGTCCGACCAGAAGCACAGAAAAACGAACACTTCAAAAAGCAGACACCAACGGAGTCTGAGGTACCCCATTGACTATAATGGGATCTGTCAGTGTCCATTCGTTTTATCTGAAATTGCAGGACTAAAAAGTACGGCTTGCAGAACTTTATCATCTGGTGATTTTACACAGATCTGCACCAGAAAGATACCTGGTGCAGATGTGAACCCAGCCATAATCATACAAGGAGAGGGTGCAGAATAGTGGCGAGGAGGAGAATACCAAACACTGGTGCAGATGAGTCGGCAGAGAGGGACAAAGACTATTATGGTACATGCTTGTTTTTTTCATGGATTTGTATGAAATCCAACACAAAATGGTGGCACAAGTAAGTACACTATAAAACTTGATGCATCACAATGGAAGTCCTATTAAGGCTCCATCCAACATATAGCTATAATACGGCCATGTGCCCTTACATGTGACAACTTCTTTAACTGTCACAATTTTCATTAGACTTTTTTTTATCATATACAGTACAGAACAAAAGTTTGGACTCACCTTCTCATTCCAAGAGTTTTCTGTATTTTCATGACTATAAAAATTGTAGATTCACACTGAAGGCATCAAAACTATGAATTAACACATGTGGAATTATATACTTAACAAAAAAGTGTGAAACAACTGAAAATATGTCTTATATTCTAGGTTCTTCAAAGTAGCCACCTTTTGCTTTGATTACTGCTTTGCACACTCTTGGCATTCTCTTGATGAGCTTCAAGAGGTAGTCACCTGAAATGGTTTTCACTTCACAGGTGTGCCCTGTCAGGTTTAATAAGTGGGATTTCTTGCCTTATAAATGGGGTTGGGACCATCAGTTGTGTTGTTCAGAAGTCAGGTGGATACACACCTGATAGTCCTACTGAATGGAGTGTTAGAATTTGTATTATGGCAAGAAAAAAGCAGCTAAGTAAAGAAAAACGAGTGGCCATCATTACTTTAAGAAATGAGGGTCAGTCAGTCCGAAAAATTGGGAAAACTTTGAAAGTGTCCCCAAGTGCAGTGGCCAAAACCATCAAGCGCTACAAAGAAACTGGCTCACATGAGGAACGCCCCAGGAAAGGAAGACCAAGAGTCACCTCTGCTGCGGAGGATAAGTTCATCCGAGTCACCAGCCTCAGAAATGGCAGGTTAACAGCAGCTCAGATTAGAGATCAGGTCAATGCCACACAGAGTTCTAGCAGCAGACACATCTCTACAACAACTGTTAAGAGGAGACTGTGTGCAGCAGGCCTTCATGGTAAAATAGCTGCTAGGAAACCACTGCTAAGGACAGGCAACAAGCAGAAGAGACTTGTTTGGGCTAAAGAACACAAGGAATGGACATTAGACCTGTGGAAATCTGTGCTTTGGTCTGATGAGTCCAAATTTGAGATCTTTGGTTCCAACCACCGTGTCTTTGTGCGACGCAGAAAAGGTGAACGAATGGACTCCACATGCTTGGTTCCCACCGTGAAGCATGGAGGAGGAGGTGTGATGGTGTGGGGGTGCTTTGCTGGTGACACTGTTGGGGATTTATTCAAAATTGAAGGAATACTGAACCAGCATGGTTACCACAGCATCTTGCAGCGGCATGCTATTCCATCCGGTTTGCGTTTAGTTGGACCATCATTTATTTTTCAACAGGACAATGACCCCAAACACACCTCCAGACTGTGTAAGGGCTATTTGACCAATAAGGAGAGTGATGGGGTGCTACGCCAGATGACCTGGCCTCCACAGTCACCAGACCTGAACCCAATCGAGATGGTTTGGGGTGAGCTGGACCACAGAGTGAAGGCAAAAGGGCCAACAAGTGCTAAGCATCTCTGGGAACTCCTTCAAGACTGTTGGAAGACCATTTCAGGTGACTACCTCTTGAAGCTCATCAAGAGAATGCCAAGAGTGTGCAAAGCAGTAATCAAAGCAAAAGGTGGCTACTTTGAAGAACCTAGAATATAAGACATATTTTCAGTTGTTTCACACTTTTTTGTTAAGTATATAATTCCACATGTGTTAATTCATAGTTTTGATGCCTTCAGTGTGAATCTACAATTTTTATAGTCATGAAAATACAGAAAACTCTTGGAATGAGAAGGTGTGTCCAAACTTTTGGTCTGTACTGTACATATTTTTTGGCATGTTATTTTGTCAAACAACATCAAGTTATATTTTATGAAATCCTGGATATCCAAAGTGGTTGAAAAAGTGAAATTTTTACAGTGCTTTGCAGGGATTTTACCCCAATAGCTGTAATAATGAGACTGTAAGAACAATGTAAAAAAAAGCAAAAACCTCTTTATGCCATTTTATTGAGAAAAAGGTTCTAGGTACATTTTTCTTTTCCTTTTTATATACCGTAATCATTGAAATTCTCAATGACTTCTAATATCAAGGGACACAATATCCATTATATAATCATCAGACACCAAAGTAACAAGTAACAATAGGATTCCGCACATTGAATTTGTGAATGTGATGATTCCTTGCTAACTTTTTGTGACTTCTCAACTCAGCAGATTATTTTTATTTTTCTGATGCGTTGCTCACATGGCAGAAAAAAATATTTACAGCCATGTGGTCTGACTTTTGTCACTTTATTGTCAGTTTTCTAAACTAAAATGAATGTCCACGGCATTATTTTTCCATGTCACCGTGAAAGCATCAGACATAGTTACGGAATTGATCTTTCATCTGTCAACACAAAGAACACAAAGTGTATTACAGTGTCATTCAAGGACATAGGCTCTAATTAATATGTCGTACAGTAAAACCTTACTTTCAATCAATATGTGCTGATGTTGGAAAGGCCTAAATGTGATAGCTATGCAGTACATGTCCTGCATATATAACAATGGTATATATAGATACACTGTAGACCAGATAGATCAACACATATGAGATAGATAGATGATAGATAGATATGAAACAGGTATGTAACTAGATAAACAGATATCACGTACGCAGTAAAATAAAATGGATGGATAGATAGAGACAGAGAGAGAAACTTGTATGAAACAGATATAACTATGGCAAGGGTGTGTGGTAGTGAATGTCCTAGGAAATGAAAGGATTCACAGTTCTGCTCCTTACCTGGGCTAGAAACACAAGGTTGTTAGCCAGAAGGATGAGTAGAATTCATGCAGAATGAGTTGAACCACTCCAATGACAAACACCCTTCAGTATTCGGTCAGACTTTCATTAGTTTGAAATGATAATGCATTTTGACACACCGGAATGGTTACGTTCCTCAGGCCGGAAAGAAAAACTTGTGTATACTGTGGCCAAGAACAGATAGGAATCACCATAAAGGATCAGGCAGTTGAAAACCAGGTGCTTGACCATTATTTTCCTCCAACACCTGTTAAACAGGGGAGAATCAAAAGCACCCCATATACATTACATGTTTGGATAGTCCTGCCAAAAACATAAGGTGATCATACAACTTCAAGAACCGTTGTTTGTCAGACAGCTATCTCTCTCAACTCTCATATACATGTGCACACTCAGTTCAGAGTCTGAGAGGGGAGAAACCCTTTTCCAGACACTTCTGGTAGAGGCCTGTCTCCTGCCGAAACAAAAGTATTGGGCGTTGAATTTCCTAATCCTTTTCTCCCTAGATATTATCTGTTGAGGAGAGTCCGCGGCGTTTATGCCACATGGGGCTCCGGCCTAAAATGGAATAATGAATTTATGACAATTTACTTGGTGTGCCATAAAATCACATGAATTCCTCAGTAAGAGAGAGAAGATTTGTGTCTGCTTACTGTATGTTGTGTCAAAAATTGTAGGGCTTTTGATACATGCCCCAAATATTTGTTCCTTACAGCCTGTAATGTGAGAGTTTTGTCTACAGATTTTGTCTCCATTTTTGCGCCAAATATTTGTCTCATGGTGAGTCAGAATTTTGGACCTTCTAGAAATGCTCCATATTTATGAAGATCCCTGCGACAGATTAATAAACACAGTACAGACCAAAAATTTGGACACACCTTCTCATTCCAAGAGTTTTCTGTATTTTCATGACTATAAAAATTGTAGATTCACACTGAAGGCATCAAAACTATGAATTAACACATGTGGAATTATACACTTAACAAAAAAGTGTGAAACAACTGAAAATATGTCTTATATTCTAGGTACTTCAAAGTAGCCAACTTTTTGCTTTGATTACTGCTTTGCACACTCTTGGCATTCTCTTGATGAGCTTCAAGAGGTAGTCACCTAAAATGGTCTTCCAACAGTCTTGAAGGAGTTCCCAGAGATGCTTAGCACTTGTTGGCCCTTTTGCCTTCACTCTGCGGTCCAGCTCACCCCAAACCATCTCGATTGGGTTCAGGTCTGGTGACTGTGGAGGCCAGGTCATCTGGCGTAGCACCCCATCACTCTCCTTCTTGGTCAAATAGCCCTTTCACAGTCTGGAGGTGTGTTTGGGGTCATTGTCCTGTTGAAAAATAAATGATGGTCCAACTAAACGCAAACCGGATGGAATAGCATGCCGCTGCAAGATGCTGTGGTAACCATGCTGGTTCAGTATTCCTTCAATTTTGAATAAATCCCCAACAGTGTCACCAGCAAAGCACCCCCACGCCATCACACCTCCTCCTCCATGCTTCACGGTGGGAACCAGGCATGTAGAGTCCATTCGTTCACCTTTTCTGCGTCGCACAAAGACACAGTGGTTGGAACCAAAGATCTCAAATTTGGACTCATCAGACCAAAGCACAGATTTCCACAGGTCTAATGTCCATTCCTTGTGTTCTTTAGCCCAAACAAGTCTCTTCTGCTTGTTGCCTGTCCTTAGCAGTGGTTTCCTAGCAGCTATTTTACCATGAAGGCCTGCTGCACACAGTCTCCTCTTAACAGTTGTTGTAGGGATGTGTCTGCTGCTAGAACTCTGTGTGGCATTGACCTGGTCTCTAATCTGAGCTGCTGCTAACCTGCGATTTCTGAGGCTGGTGACTCGGATGAACTTATCCTCTGCTGCAGAGGTGACTCTTGGTCTTCCTTCCTGGGGCGGTCCTCATGTGAGCCAGTTTCTTTGTAGCGCTTTGTGCCGAGAGTGTGCAAAGCAGTAATCAAAGCAAAAGGTGGCTACTTTGAAGAAAATAGAATATAAGACATATTTTCAGTTGTTTCACACTTTTTTGTTAAGTATATAATTCCACATGTGTTAATTCATAGTTTTGATGCCTTCAGTGTGAATCTACAATTTTTATAGTCATGAAAATACAGAAAACTCTTGGAATGAGAAGGTGTGTCCAAACTTTTGGTCTGTACTGTATGTCTAAAACGAATGGGATTGCAAAGACTGACAGTATTGATAAATTTGTGCCATCTCTCTGACTGTTCCATAGGCTTTGAATAGAGCAGCCGTTCCCATGTCTGATCATCACTCAAGTTAAACCCCTCTGAGGGAGTCCGGGACCCCTGCTCTAGTTATCAGTGGGCACCCCAGCAATCATATATTTATCACGTAACCTGTGCATAGGGGATACATTTTGTGGTACTCACGGACAGCACACCACCTGCAAATTAACGGGGTGCGGTGCGGTCCGTGAATACCACAAAATGTATCACCTATGCACAGGTTAGGTGATAAATATAAATATTTCACATGAAAAGCAAATCAACTTTTTTGTTTTGTTTTCAATAGTTTGTCTCTCGGTCTGTGAAAAGTGGATTACACCTGGATGTCATCTTTTTTTTTAATAGACTCATAGGCTTTCATTGGTGGGATGGCTAATCCCATCCACACATTGCAGAAAATAATCCGCAGCAGAAATGCTGCGATTTGAAAAACACTCACATTTTTGCAAATCGCAGCATGTCAATTATACCTACGAAAACACTGGCGGTTTCCCTATAGGTATAATTGAAGCAGAAAGTCCGCAGAGGAAAACTCTGTAGACTTTCTGTGAAAAGTGTTTCCGCTGGGGTTTTTCCTGCAGCGCTTTTTGGGTGCAGCCCTCTACATGGGGCCTTAGAGATTTCTTGTTTAGGAGAAGAATATACTGCCTGTAATAAAATGTATAGTTTACTTGCACCCCTACAACCCCTACTTAGGATTTTATTCTCCTCCACCATCCTTTATCAAGATCTTCAAGATTATACCAAAGAGATAAAAGCTTCTATAATAAAGTATTAGTAGATGAATCCTGCACTGCTGACTGTGACAGATTAAAGTCAAGTGAGAATGAAGGATTATACTGTATAGCGTTTCATGGGTTATCGTAGATTAATGATTGAATATGAAGTATAATAAATGAGAAACATTTTCTTAAGTCATAATGTTTTATTGATCTGTTCCAAGAAGGTCAGACAATTATAGATTACGACGGCCTATATTAACAGCACATTTAGCTGTAACCTGCACCTTTCATAAGCTTTCTGGCTAATGTACAATTTTGGAAGTGATGATGAAATATGTGTTAAGGAAGTTATTGTTAGAAAGTGCAATAAAGTGTAGTATAAAATATTCATTCATGTGATAATGTGCCGCTGGTAACCGGACTTTATATTTAATGTAGGAAGTGTGAGGGTATGGGCACGTGTCATTCACTGTGTAGGTTCTCACCATTTATGATCCACAAGCTGCATCAGAAAATCTGATTGTGTGTTCTTACCTTAAGAGGAATACGATTCCCTGCAACATCCGGCACATCAATTTATGTTACACCCACATTATCATTTTATTTACCAGGAATGGATCCCATAAGAAAGCAGAAGGTCCTGTGACACTGCCCCCCAGCTAAATGTCATGTAACCCCATTTTTTTGTTTAGATTGTTTTTCTCCTGTACTGATCATTGTCGATCACTGAGATCAGTGTACGAGAAGTAGATGGATTTGACTGTCCTCGTGGTTTCCTGTACCTTACTGAAATTTTGTTGTACCCTGTAGTTGTTATTTGCTGGAGTTTTGGGTATTGTGCCTGAATTTTTATATGGTGCAATATGCTTTGCATTCATTGTAGCAAAGAATCATAGTAACAAAAAACCCAGTATTTATAGCCCTGCCCTGAGAGCACAGAACAGCTCATTTGCATATGAAAGAAAAGTTGAGTTTCTCTGCAGTAAGATTGTTCTTTGATACAAGAAAGGTATGTTCACTATGTCACTAACTGGCTGTACAACAGCATATAAGTGGGTTAGGGGTGATTTTGGCGGTGGTAGTGTCAATCAACTTGTTATATCTTCAGTTATATTCGTTCCAGACAGAAATCTGTCCATGTGAAAAGACCAGTGGCATAACCCCAGCAGGTATCGGGCCCTATTTACTTACCAATCCCTACTCCTGCTCACAGCCATCTCCGCCCTCCAGGGCTGACAGCGATGTGATATGGGGCGCACGGGGCCCCCCTACTAGCAGCCTGGATTAGTCTCTCAGCAGGAACAGAGACTGGGGGGTCCAATCTGGAGATGGGTGCATGTCCTAAAGCTGGGTCCTGCACCTATCAAAACAACATCAATTTTTCATTTGCATACAGTTTTTAAAGGAACTCGGCAGGGAGGTTGTTTCCACCATCTTGGAGAACTAAGCACAAATCTTCTGTGGATGTAGGCTTGCTCCAATCCTTCTGTCTCTTCATGTCATCCCAGACAGACTGGATGATGTTGAGATCTCTGTGGGGACCACAGCATCACTTCCAGGACTCCGCCTCCAAAGGGCAAAGGTCACACCAAATATTGATGGGATTTAGATTTCTCTTTTATTCTTTCACTTCACTTTGTTAATGGACAAAAATAAACTATTAACCCTTCTATTTCTGCATTTTTCCACAGCCGCCTAAAACTTCTGCGCAGTACTGTATGAGCACTCCTATTTCTGCTGCCAGAAGTTGTTCTACTAATAGATATACTGTAGCATGCATTATGTATTTATACATAAAGGTGCTGCCTGAGACCCCAAAAACAGTCCATTGTCTATGTTTGGTATTGTAGCTCAGGAGGTCTAAGCTGCAATACCAGACACAGACCATGGACAGAAGGGGAGCTGTTTCGTCAAAACAAATAGACCATTTCATTAATCTTAGACAACCCTTTTAAAGCGTCTCCAAGGTGAAGCTTCACTTATAGCGTGGTAATTGACCAGTACAACTAAACTGACCTAGTCATTACCCTGTGTAAAGTAATAGAGTTTGATATGGTTTCTTATCATAGCAAAAAGTGCAGACATTTCTGCTGATTTAATACAGTTCTGCTTATGTGAGCTGGGATTATATCTTTTCTAGTTAAACATTTTCTTATTTCTTTCCATGTCTGAAGTAAAATGTTGTTTCAGCAACATTGGAATAATTTAATAAAATCTGTGCATTATTAAATATTACTTTCTGCAGTCTTGACCTCCATTTTAGAATGTTTTTGTTACAATTATGCAAAAATTTTCTGATTATAATATGATACCTTATGGGGCCTTCACATAGAGGGATTCCACATCACATTAAGTTCCAAATTCCATCCAGAATCCGCACCCCATTGTGATAAATGGGAGGCAGGGATGGACACTTTTCAGTACGCTGAAAAAGAAGTGTCCTGCTCGATCTTCCCATGGATTCCGCAGCTTATTGAGTCTTAGAACCCACAGTGCTCCTGAGAATAATCAGTGACCAAGCCCAGAGTAAAAAGATCTCCGCCATGGATTACACAGGGACGGAATTTGGAGAGGAATTTCTCTCCAAATTCCGTTGTGTGAACATACCCTTATACAGAGTTATAATTACTAATTGGCTAAAGCAAAAAGGATTATTTTATGCCATTAACAAATAGAAATGTGAAATTGCTTCACTTTACATTTCAACCATAATTACTCAGGGATTTCCTCCTACTTTACTGAAAATTTTACAGCAGAATTTAAAGCAAGCAAGTTAATATTTCTTAAAGGGATATTACGGTTTCAGGATATCTGCTAGTATTTAATAAAAGGGAATAAAGGGGAAGCATTTTGGGCAAAAAATCACAAATCACTAAAGAAAGAAGCAATGTCCTATGCTTTTGACTATTCTGTGGTTTTGAAGGGGAAAGTCTAAAATCTAAGGGATAGAACACCAAGAAATATTACATTTGATAGGATAAAGACTAAGGCTACGTCCCCACTGCTGTCATTCTGTCTGTTGTTCTGATCCATCGTAAGATCAGAACAAAGGACTGAGAAAGCATTTGCTCTTCACTCTTTCCTCTAGCCCTCCATCCCGTTCCTTTATGGTGAATATGGGGAAACCCTGGCTTTAAGTCCCTTTCCCAGGGCGCAAACTTGGTTTTCGCTTTCAGCCACTATTGTGGAATTGCACGGCTCATTTCAGCTGTGGGTACAGGTCATAACTGAGTAGCAGAGATCTTTTCTTCAGCACCAAAAAGTTTCTTTTTGGAGACCAATAGTGTGGGGAAATCTGTGTCAGGGAAACTTGTCTATCTGCCACAGAACCGAGGAGCTCACCTGCTCCGACTTATCTGTTTAACTAACTCTACTACACTGGCCTAGACTGTGCATGTAGTTTTGCTGTGTATATAATGTCTGTGTATATGTGTCTGTAATTGAGCTGTGTGTTTGATGTGCATGTAGTTGAGCTTTGTGTTTCATATGCAAGTAGTTGAGCTGTATGTAAAATTCTGTACTAACACAGCACACACATAAACAGCTATGGAAAATATTAAAAATGATTTTAGAATGTTTAATGTTTCCTGAAATATAAAAAAAAATAAAAAGGCCCAAAAAAAAATAAAATCCCAATGACTAGATGGGCAATTTCAATATTAAGTAAAAGTAATTTTTTAAATCCTTTATCACTTGATTTTGACAATAACATGACTAGTAAGCTATTAGAAAGTACTCTAGCCAGGTGGAGGTGGTTTTCAACAAAAATACAGGGTTCACGGTTCCCTTTAAGAGACGTGGTTGTTATAAATAGAAGTGTGCAGTCATGTAAACTTTCACCTACAATTTAAAGTCCTATTTACATTAATGTTACTAGAGGAAGTTTAAAACATGCAGAAGAGACTATTTTGATGAGTATAAAATAAAAATACAGGATGAAGGCAACCATCTGCAGCTTCAGCCCGAATGCCCCTTTCTTTGAGTGGCCCCTGTTTTTTGGAAGCGGGTGGAGGACATTGTCTTAATTAGAATGGGCCCCCCTGAGGTGCTAATGCAGTTTGGACTCTGCCACGACTAGAAGGTCTAGAGGTTGGTGATTTCCCTGAACGTAGACCCGGTGTGGACTCTGTGTATTAGCACTGCATGGGGCAAACTGTATTTTGAAATGGAACCTTGATTGCAATTGTTGTAGAAAATGTAATTAATTGTAAAATAAAATAAAAATACAGGATGAAGACAACCGTCTGCAGCTTTGGCTTGACTGCCCCTTTCTTTGAGTGGCCCCTCAAGTTTTTGGAAATGGGTAGAGGACATTGTCTTAATTATAATGGGACCCCCAGAGGTGCTAATGCAGTTTGGACTCTGCCACGACTTGAAGGTCTAGAAGATGGTGATTTTCCTGAACCTAGACCTGGTATAGACTCTGCGTATTAGCACCACATGGGTGAACTGTATTTAAAAATTGAACCTTGATTGCAATTGTTGCAGAAAATGCAATGTATTGTCAAATAAAATAAAAATACAGGATGAATACAACCATCTGTAGCTTCAGCTCGACTGCCCCTTTCTTTGAGTGGCCCCTCAAGTTTTTGGAAATGGGTAGAGGACATTGTCTTAATTAGAATGGGCCCCCCTGAGGTACTAATGCAGTTTGGACTCTGCTATGACTTGAAGGTCTAGAGAATGGTGATTTCCCTGAACCTAGACCCGGCGTGGACTCTGTGTATTAGCACCACATGGGCGAACTGTATTTAGAAATTAAACCTTGATTGCGATTGTGGTAGAAAATGTAATGTGTGGTCAAATAACGCAAAAACAAGGATGTAGACAACCATCTGCAGCTTCAGCTCGACTGCCCCTTTTTTTGAGTGGCCCCTCAATGTTTTGGAAATGGGTGGAGGACATTGTCTTAATTAGAATGGGCCCCCCTGAGGTACTAATGCAGTTTGGACCCAGTGTGGACTCTGTGTATTAGAACCGCATGGGCAAACTGTATGTACAACTTTAGATTGTGAGCCCTAATGGGGGCAGAGATTAATGATATGATGACAATCTATGTAGTGCTGCAGAATAAATAATAGTTGATCTGCATGTGAGTCAACAAGGGTTGATTGTGATTGACTTATATTGTATTGTATTTGTGTAAAAAAAGTGATGTATTTTGAAATAAAACACAGTTTTAATTGTAATTTCTTGTGTCGGAGCTCTCTATTCACACTTAGTGTGGCTTGAAATAATACTACACTCATTCTATACTTATATGATGCTAGAGAAATGATAGGCTGTAATACTAGAGGTAGCAAAATCAAAGCTGCACTATTATTGGTTGCTATGGGCAACAAAGCTTGTTCTTCCATTTTGATAAACAAGTCCCATTGACTATATTAACCCCTATTTATTAGCAGAACTAAACTCCAGGTATACTTCAGATGGCATGGATAACCCATAGACAGGTACAGATGAACCCCACATGATGCTGTAAAGAGGCGCCTGATGCATAGATGAAGCAGGCGTGTTATATATTGTTGTCATTATTGATTGATATACTGGCATTATCAATCTGTCAATTGAGTTTACATGTTGGTGATTAATTAGTTATTTGTCCCCTGATGAACCTAATGTGTGGGGAAATGCATTGGGACGCTGATATTATTTTTATGGTTATTGTCTAAGGGAATTGGTCACACGGTAAATGGTACTATACAGAGGCATAGCTAGTGGGTGGGAAGAGGGGGCAGTAGCCCCAGGTCCATTAACTTTGGACCGCACAGTAGCAATTTCAATTGTACCGGCATTTGCAAGACGCTGATACAGTTGAACTATGTGGTAGAGGAGGAAGCTGCTGGCTTCCTTCTCTTATTCTTACTTTGCAGGCTACTGTACCTTCTAATAATGACCAATGCGGGGCCCGGAAGCCACCCTTGCACACAACCCTGCGTGTACCTCCTAGCCGCACACAGTCTGTGCACAAGAGCGGCTTCCGGGCGCTGTATTAGTCATCAGAAGGTACAGGCTGCCCTATACAGTGTAAGAGCGTAGGGGACGTGGTACAGAAGGTATGTGGGGGAGAGTTACTATCTCTGTGGGGGCACTATTACAGAAACATTGCCCACCAAATATAAGTAATCAAATCCCTGTCTTATTTTTAGAGAAACAGTATTATTAATCTAAAGATGCACACATGGGGTTAATATTCATTTACAGGGGATTTTTATATTATATATTTTATAATTGGGGGTAGCAGCAGGATGGGGGCTTTGTGTAGGTGAGGACAATGTGGGTCAGGTGTCTGGGAAAGTGAGGAGCCAAAGATGTCTGTGTTGCAAACTTTACAGAGACAAGTCACAGCTGGAAGAAGTGGTCATGGCAGCCCAGCTAGTAGAGACAGGAAATGTGAACAATTAGTCAGAAACATCTTGTGTGAGAAACTAAATTTTTCCTGCACTGTATTCACTCAGATGGTCTGCAGAGCCCTGTGTAGAGCCAATATCTACCACTATATGGTCTCTGTATGGTGGTAATTTTGGGGGGCCCACTCGCATAGGTTTGCACCCCCCCCCCCCACCGACCCCGTGCTGAACCTTTAGCTATGCCTCTGCACAGGGAAACACGAAATAAAAACAGTGCAAACCTGTAAAGCATGAGAAAAGTATTATAAAACATTAAGCAATACAAGTCATACATAAGCAGCCACATTATACCACAGGTAGTGTACCTGTGGACTCTATTTACATGGTGGCATAAAATTTTAACTTTATGTCAATGGCTTTTGTTGTATTCTGTGATAAGATCATATGCTTTATGCTAGGTTCACACACATAGGGACCTGAAAGATGGAGACCCTGTCCACTTAAAAAGTGGTTACCTGTGGAAGACCGCAGACCCCATAGACTATAATGCCAGGTTTCTGCCTGGTTTCAGTATAAAACTGGCGGAGAGAAAAGTCCTCCTCGCAGGACTTTTCTCTCTGCCGATTTTAAGCGGAATCTGCAGTGGAGCCTCCGACCTAGCCTTAGTAAGTTATCAAGTTAGATGCTTCTACATCTGTAGCAAGGGGTGTTAAAGTATCTCTGTCCTTGGCATAATAGATTGATTAATGGGAATTTCCAAAATGAAAGAAGAGGTATGTGAGGTCACAGATACAGCAAAATCAGCCAAAACAGGAGGTTAATCCAGGAGCAAGCCAGGTCAGAAAACCAGTAGTTCAGCAAACAGGGTAAAATACAGAGAATAAATTCTGAGAAAGTAAATGCAATAACAGGCAGAGAAGGAGTGACATAACTAGGTTTAAATATCCCACCTCAGTTTGGAGGTTGAGTCAACACTCGGATTGGCTCTGCTAAGCAGACCCAGCCAGAGTTTGACTGGTTGGAATGGCAACCTTAAAATGATGGCTGTGAGCAGTGTTACACTGAAGGGTATGTGGATGCAAATAGGAGAGGCAGAGATATTGAGAAGCACAGATATTGAGATTCCTAACAAATACTAGTGCCCTTAAGGCACCTTTACGTGGATCAATCTTCAGATCAATTATCTAGAACAATTGTTTCTGGTTGTCTAAGAACTGGCCTGTGTAAATATACAAACGATAACCCGACAAACATCCCAATGGTTGTCAGGTGATCATAATGTTTATATAACGTAGATGATGCTCTATTGTCAGCAGCATATCATTCAGTGTAAATAGGGGAACGTCCTGCCGACAAATGCAAATGGTACACACAGTGCCAATGATCTGCTGCATTGAAATTCAGCAAAGAAACTGGTAATTATCAGGAACGCAAGGAGAACAGGTGATCATTGCTTTTGGTACAGCTATACCTGCAGGATTACCAGCTGTGATTACTGTAACTTATAGGCACTTTCCGCACTATAGACCAGCATCTGCAAAATCTGTGATCCTGGTTGTTTTGCCATCTACCATGATGATCACAATTTTTGCAGTAGGAGGGGATTCCCTTTGTCACCTCCTCTCCGGCCCTGGCATCACTTGGCAAGGGCCTGGGCTTATGGTTTTATGCCAGTAGTCTGGAACTTAGCAAAGTATTGTACATGAGATAAAATGTGTACATGTATAGCAATTGTGGTCACCTGCACAGGAAGTCAAATACTACAACCTGCAGAAAATACAAAGGGAACCGTAAGACGATAAATTGACAAAGATGCTGCAAATTTGTATAATGCCGATTATACACAGACTAATGTATTTTGTTCAAATAAACTATCTACAAATGTAAGGGTGTGTAGCCTTATTTGGGGGGGGGTATGAGTATTATCCCTCCCGCAACAGACTCTGGCGCTGACCTGTGTGTATAATGGGACCTGAAGCCTTCGCTGAAGGGAAGAGTGGGAACATATATGAAATATATCAGTGCCTCCACCCAGGATAGAGCCTCTGTATTACAGGGAGTATCTCTTCCTGGGACTTACCCATGAAATACAGTTAGTAGCCTTAACAAGGATCACTGTACTAATCTCACAGTCTGAAGAATACATACAGATACCACATAAGGTTATAACAGTAGCTTTATAAGAATCAACAGGGTAATAATACATACATAAAATATACTCAGAACACAGCAATACTACAACAACTAGCAAGTCCTCAACCGTCTTAGGTTATATACCCGGGTATATATATAGATATATAGCAAGAGTCCAGTGCACAATACCTCCAGGCAACAGAAGAGATGCAGGGGCCCCTGTGGATGACTGTGGATCCTCGGATTCTTCCAGGAGATGACAGACAGCCGATCAGGAGATGATGATGATGGTGAGATTCTTCACAGGCAGCAAACAGGGCGATGGTGACGGCAGTAGATGCAGGCCTGACTACCCTAACACTGAGTCCTTAACCTGCCAGCTAAACTACTAGTGCCACCGGGCCTCTAACTAGCTAGTTGGCCTTCGGAAGCCTAACCTATCACTGCCCTGAACTATATATATATATGGATCCCTAACTACGGTTACTAGCTAGGTCCTGTGAGTATATAGGGGGTAACACATACCTAACTATATATGGTGAAGTAAAGAGGAACAAGTGGCTCTTAGACTCCCCCAGACATAACATGTCTGTCTCAGCAGCTCTGCTCACATCTCTCCCCCCAGCAGCTCTGCCTCACATGTCTCTGACTCACTGTATTTACAAAACAAAACTTGCACTGAATGCCTGGGGTCTCTGAAGCCAAACTGCAGGGGCAAAGAAGCCAGATATATTATATACTAGTAGAAATGGCAGTTCCCTACACTCTCCCTCTGGTGAAATCTTTACGTCACGTCAAAGACATACAAAGTCATAGTATACAGTCAACATTACCAATGACAATATCAATATGGTTGCTTTTGCAATTACAGAGTCACAACAGGTTAATAGGTATACATGCCAGCAGGAGCGAAAATTGGTAACATATTGACCAAAGTGGACACTGCACCCACCCAAGCATGGTATAAATGAGGCTGAGTAGTAAATCTGGGGTCCCCCTAACTATCATATGTCAGCATAGGTGGAGGGTGTCTAATTCTCTCTCCTCTCCGTACCTCTCTCTGAGGTAAACTAGCATGTCCAGGCCCTAAACTAGGGTTGTCTGCCATGGGAGGGGATGGTGCTGGTGGCGTAGGAGAGATAGATCCCTGCTCATCTGTAGACACAGATCTAGGTACGAATTCTGGAGTTTGAGGGTTCATAGGTCTCCCTGAAGGAGAAGATACTGGTGATCTAGGATCTTCAGGAGCCACAGTCCAATCACTCTCAGGAGTTTCAGGAAGGTCAGGTGGAATATCGGCTAAGGACTGTGGAGAATCGCAGGCCGAGCCATCATTGGAGATATCCATCAATCTGAGGTACAGGCAACAAATGATTTCTATGCCAAGTCCTGATCCTCCCGTCCCGTCCTTTTATCTTGTAGACTGGTATTCCAGGCAACCGATCTACCACTGTAAAGAGTTCACTCCGCCATCGATCAGCCAGCTTATGTTTTGCAGATGCTCCCAAATTCCGTAGCAGAACATGGTCCCCAGGGTTCAATTCTCGGTATCTTACTCGAAGATCAAATCTCCTTTTATTTCCTTCATTCACTTTGGCCGCATTTTCCTCAGCCAGCTGATAAGCACTCTTAAGCGTTTCTTTCAAACGTGCCACGTATCGGTAATGATCTCGATGACTGATACCATCGGTAGAGACTCCCAACAAGATGTCAATAGGTAGCCTAGGCTCTCTTCCAAACATCAGAAAGTATGGTGAATATCCTGTGCTCTCGTGCCTTGTACTATTATAGGCATGCACCATAGCCTCCACTTTTCGACTCCAGGATCGCTTATCCTCAATTCGTAAGGTACCAAGCATATCAAGTAAAGTCCTGTTAAATCTTTCAGGAAGGGCATCTCCCTCTGGATGGTAAGGCGTCGTCCGACTTTTGCGGATGTTCAACAACTGAAGTAACTCTTTGATCAGGTTACTCTCAAAATCACGGCCTTGATCAGAATGCAACCGGTGTGGTAAGCCATAATGGATAAAATACTTTTCCCAAAGCACTCTTGCAACAGTGACTGCTTTTTGATCCTTAGTCGGAAAGGCTTGAACATATCGTGTGAAGTGATCAGTCACCACCAATACATTTCCAAATCCTCTGGAGTCGTTGTCAATACAAAGGAAGTCTATGCAGACAAGATCCATGGGGCCCAAACTCTTCAAGTGTCCCATGAAGGCCGCTCGAACCGGGACAGTCTTCCTCTGCAAACATCTGCGACAGCACCTACACAGACGAGTCACGGTATCTCTCATTTTGGGCCAGTAGAATCGGTCTTGTATTAGGCCATAAGTCTTCTCAGGTCCCAAATGATCATGATAATCATGCAGACTTCGGAAAATCATCTTCTGAAAGCAGCTTGGAATAACTAGTTGGCGCCTTCCAGGGTGATCATGATACAGCACCACACGATAAAGTAGGCCATTGTCTATTTCAAACTTCTCCCAATCTCGTAGAAGTTGACTGCATTCAGAGGGTAGGGATGTCTTTAACATTTCTCTGTCTTGAGAACTCACTGCTTGATAAAGAGGTCCAATTAAAGGATCAGTCTTTTGACTCCAGATCATTCGCTTTGAAGATATAGAACAACTCTCAAAGGATCCTAAAGCGGCAGGGTAGGCAAACATGTCTGGTACAGCTTCGGGACCTCCCCCAATAGAGTCAATAAGCCGAGTTTCAGAAAAGGCTACTCGGTCTTCAACTACAGCAGCCATGGCACAAAAAGCTCCTACTCCAGGACTTGGCACTTCTTCCCATTCATCCACTACTTCCGGACTAGGTAATCCAGGCCGTCTTGATAGAGCATCTGCCCCAATGTTCTTAGGCCCCGATTTATACTTGAGTGTGAATTGGTAGTTGGATAAAGCTGCCAACCAGCGATGTCCTGTAGCATCGAGTTTAGCGGTTGACAAAACGTATGTCAGTGGATTGTTGTCTGTTCTTACTTCAAACGTGGCTCCGTATAAATAGTCATGTAATTTATCAACAATGGCCCACTTGAGCGCCAAAAACTCCAATTTATGTACTGGATAATTTTTTCTCGCTGGGAGAAAGACTTCGACTTATGAAAGCTATGGGTCGTAACCCGGCCGGGTATTCTTGGTGCAGCACGCCACCTAATCCTTCAAAGCTGGCATCTACATGTAGCACATATGGCTTCTGTGCATCAGCATAAGCCAGAACGGGAGCTTCTGTCAATTTCTTCTTCAACAACTTAAATGCTTCTTCACAATCCGCAGTCCACCTATCGCCAAAAAGGCTTTTGGAAGACCCTTTCTTCTTTCCCGGATCTCCTGCATCACTCTTCAACAGGTTGAGGAGGGCTCGAGCAATTTTTGAATATCCTTCCACAAATCGTCGATAGAATCCACAAAACCCCAAGAAAGATTGCAACTCCGTAATATTTTGCGGTCGGGGCCAATTCACCACAGCTTCAATCTTACCAGGATCGGTAGCAACTCCTTCAGCAGAAACAATATGACCTACATAAGTGACCGAAGATCTACAAAATTTGCATTTGTCAGCCGACAACTTCAGCCCCTCTTCTTTTAAGCGTTGGAGTACTCTCATGAGTCGTTCTTCATGTTCTTCCAGCGTCTTTCCAAACACAATAATGTCGTCAAGATATACAAGGCATTCCCGGGGCACTAAATCACCTAACACTCTTTCCATCAACCTTTGGAACGTTGCTGGAGCACCTTTTGTACCTTGCGGCATACGAGTGAACTGAAAGAAACCCAAGGGGCATATGAAGGCTGTCTTTTCCTGATCCTCAGGTGCCATTGGGACTTGATAGTATCCCGATCTTAGGTCCAGCACTGTGAACCAACAGTTTCCATTCAGAGCTTCCAGAGCTTCTTCAATTCTCGGCAGTGTATACTGATCAGGTAAGGTTCTCCGGTTCAGAGTTCTGTAATCCACACATAGGCGAATTGCTCCAGATTTTTTTCTTACCACCACAATAGGTGAGGCATAGGGGCTCTTACTGTCCACAATGATCCCCTGACCTTTCATTTGCTGTAGAGTCTGTCTTAACTCATCAACATCCTTTGGAGCAACTCTCCGTGGTCGCTCCCGGAAGGGAGTAGAATCGGTCAATCGGAAAGTGTGTTGAGCACTTTTAGCACAACCTACATCCATATCATCCATGGAGAACACTTCCGATAATTCAGACAACTTCTGTGTCAGTCGCTGATTCCAGGCCTCTGGTAAATGTGGATCACTCAAGTCAAGATTGAGATTAGGGATTGCATCTCGGATTTGAATCCTGCACACTTCAGCGTATGGATTTACTCCAAGCACAGGGTAGCAGTGGGCCACATTCTGGTATGGTCCAATTACGATTGGATGCGGTGAACAGTTCCTCACTGTCACACAGGTAGATAACTCCACTTTATTTCTCCAGTCCTTTCTCTCTGGGATCACCATCCAGCCATTCTGGTTAATCATTTCTTCAGGGGTTTCCATAAGGACATAACTCCCCCCTTCAAGCAAATCGGGAGCAATGCTGGAGGCTACTCTCAGAACTCTCTCCCCGCCGGCAGGAACTTCCACGGTTCTCTCAACGATATGATATACCATTCCATGTCGATAGCCAGTAGACAGGGCATCACAGAGTTCTCTAAGATCAGAAGATATATTCACCGGCTGAGCTGCAGTGTTCCAATCTCTTCCAAGAAACTTCTGAAAAGCATAATGCACTGCGGGACAATTAGAGCCAAGTATCACAGGAGCTGCACAAGAATCCCCTGTATCAGGACAGACAAGAGCCGTAATCTTCATGGGAGCGACACTCTGATCTTCTAATTCAGGGACAGCTATAACTACTTGTAGGCTGCCATCTACAGGATATGATCCTGAATTAAGCCTCCACAATTTCATTTGTCCCGTAGACTGAAGAGGTATATCCCTCAGATACTTTTGGTAGAACGAGCGATAAATCAGGGTCACTTGAGATCCTGTATCAAACAGGGCAGGAGCGGCATGACCATTGACAGTGACTTTGACAACGGACCTGGAGCCCGCGATAGTGCCTCTGGTCTTTACTCGGCCCGCCTTCCTTCGGTGTCTTTGATTCTGAATAGAGAAGACAGCACTGTGTCCCAATCCCTCACTGTCCTCCGTACACTGTCTGGCAGTATGGCCCGTCTGACCACATTTATAACAGGTTCTAGCATCCTTCCTCCATTGAGTGGCAGTGGGTGGAGTGGCGGACTGTCTAAGTTCTGACCGCTCCGCTGGTTTGTCCTTGTTTGAATTAGGAACAACATCTTCTTTAGAGATGCTTTTCGCTTTCTTAGGGGTACTAAAACTAATGTCAGCTTCTTGTTTCTTCACTAACTTCATTAAGTCAGGAAATGGAAGGACTCTATCAGATAGTAAGACCTTGAGTACTTGAGCAAGAGGATGATGAGGTTGTAACCCTCTCACCAACTGACTGGTTCTCATAGCGTCTACCTCTGAAGTAGATATAGCTGCGTGGTACACCAGACGTGAAAGAAGTAGCTGTAAACGGTTAATAAAAGTAGAGACATTTTCCCCTTCTTTTTGACGAACCATTCGGTAATCAGCAACCATCTGGGCAAGGTCATAGTATGGCTCAAAGTGATCAGACAGTACTTGTATATAGTCCAATGCACTCACTCCTTCATGAGAGTCTCTGTACAAGCGGATCAATTCTGCAGCAGGAGACCGCAAACTTTCACTGATACGCTGCCGCTTGCTTTCTTCAGAGCAAGACCATTCCTTCAGGCATTGGAGAGTATGTTCTTTCCATATCTCAAAGTTTTCCTCCCCTTGTGGTACTGGGATATTACCAGAGAATACTTTTAGTTTCTTGTAGTGAGTGGCCTGCAGGCCCTGAGCTAACATTTCAGTCAGCCTGGCTAAAGTGCTAATAGCACTGTCACTAGAGGAACTTCTAGCAATAGCCATACTGGGGGGGTAACTGGCTGAGCGGGGTTCTTCCTTTACCTGAACCAGGGGAGGAACAGGAGGTCGGTAATCCCATGTAGTAGCTAGTGGGAGGTTCCCCTCTGAGCTATATCGCTTCTCCATATCAATGACTATTCCCACTTCTAAATCTCAGCAGTGCCTCCAAATGTAGCCCTATTTGGGGGGGGGGGGCATGAGTATTATCTCTCCCGCAACAGACTCTGGCGCTGACCTGTGTGTATAATGGGACCTGAAGTTATCAAGTTAGATGCTTCTACATCTGTAGCAAGGGGTGTTAAAGTATCTCTGTCCTTGGCATAATAGATTGATTAATGGGAATTTCCAAAATGAAAGAAGAGGTATGTGAGGTCACAGATACAGCAAAATCAGCCAAAACAGGAGGTTAATCCAGGAGCAAGCCAGGTCAGAAAACCAGTAGTTCAGCAAACAGGGTAAAATACAGAGAATAAATTCTGAGAAAGTAAATGCAATAACAGGCAGAGAAGGAGTGACATAACTAGGTTTAAATATCCCACCTCAGTTTGGAGGTTGAGTCAACACTCGGATTGGCTCTGCTAAGCAGACCCAGCCAGAGTTTGACTGGTTGGAATGGCAACCTTAAAATGATGGCTGTGAGCAGTGTTACACTGAAGGGTATGTGGATGCAAATAGGAGAGGCAGAGATATTGAGAAGCACAGATATTGAGATTCCTAACAAATACTAGTGCCCTTAAGGCACCTTTACGTGGATCAATCTTCAGATCAATTATCTAGAACAATTGTTTCTGGTTGTCTAAGAACTGGCCTGTGTAAATATACAAACGATAACCCGACAAACAGCCCAATGGTTGTCAGGTGATCATAATGTTTATATAACGTAGATGATGCTCTATTGTCAGCAGCATATCATTCAGTGTAAATAGGGGAACGTCCTGCCGACAAATGCAAATGGTACACACAGTGCCAATGATCTGCTGCATTGAAATTCAGCAAAGAAACTGGTAATTATCAGGAACGCAAGGAGAACAGGTGATCATTGCTTTTGGTACAGCTATACCTGCAGGATTACCAGCTGTGATTACTGTAACTTATAGGCACTTTCCGCACTATAGAACAGCATCTGCAAAATCTGTGATCCTGGTTGTTTTGCCATCTACCATGATGATCACAATTTTTGCAGTAGGAGGGGATTCCCTTTGTCACCTCCTCTCCGGCCCTGGCATCACTTGGCAAGGGCCTGGGCTTATGGTTTTATGCCAGTAGTCTGGAACTTAGCAAAGTATTGTACATGAGATAAAATGTGTACATGTATAGCAATTGTGGTCACCTGCACAGGAAGTCAAATACTACAACCTGCAGAAAATACAAAGGGAACCGTAAGACGATAAATTGACAAAGATGCTGCAAATTTGTATAATGCCGATTATACACAGACTAATGTATTTTGTTCAAATAAACTATCTACAAATGTAAGGGTGTGTAGCCTTATTTGGGGGGGGGGGGGTATGAGTATTATCCCTCCCGCAACAGACTCTGGCGCTGACCTGTGTGTATAATGGGACCTGAAGCCTTCGCTGAAGGGAAGAGTGGGAACATATATGAAATATATCAGTGCCTCCACCCAGGATAGAGCCTCTGTATTACAGGGAGGATCTCTTCCTGGGACTTACCCATGAAATACAGTTAGTAGCCTTAACAAGGATCACTGTACTAATCTCACAGTCTGAAGAATACATACAGATACCACATAAGGTTATAACAGTAGCTTTATAAGAATCAACAGGGTAATAATACATACATAAAATATACTCAGAACACAGCAATACTACAACAACCAGCAAGTCCTCAACCGTCTTAGGTTATATAACCGGGTATATATATAGATATATAGCAAGAGTCCAGTGCACAATACCTCCAGGCAACAGAAGAGATGCAGGGCCCCTGTGGATGACTGTGGATCCTCGGATTCTTCCAGGAGATGACAGACAGCCGATCAGGAGATGATGATGATGGTGAGATTCTTCACAGTCAGCGAACAGGGCGACGGTGACGGTAGTAGATGCAGGCCTGACTACCCTAACACTGAGTCCTTAACCTGCCAGCTAAACTACTAGTGCCACCGGGCCTCTAACTAGCTAGTTGGCCTTCGGAAGCCTAACCTATCACTGCCCTGAACTATATATATATATGGATCCCTAACTACGGTTACTAGCTAGGTCCTGTGAGTATATAGGGGGTAACACATACCTAACTATATACTGTGAAGTAAAGAGGAACAAGTGGCTCTTAGACTCCCCCAGACATAACATGTCTGTCTCAGCAGCTCTGCTCACATCTCTCCCCCCCCCAGCAGCTCTGCCTCACATGTGTCTGACTCACTGTATTTACAAAACAAAACTTGCACTGAATGCCTGGGGTCTCTGAAGCCAAACTGCAGGGGCAAAGAAGCCAGATACATTATATACTAGTAGAAATGGCAGTTCCCTACAGGTGTATAGCACAAAGTCAGAGATCTCTATTCTTCTGATAATCATACAGTATATACAGATATGTGCCTTCATCTCCTACGCAGGTGAGGGGCATCATGTATAAAAGGATAACCATTAGATATTTTTTTACACGTTCATGTTTTTAATGAATTATATGTATCACGTACAAGTTGTGCTGAGTGTGAATCTTTCTGCTAGTTATGGTTCCAGAGTTCCACTTCCTTATGACTGGGCTGTATGCCAGGCTAATATTTGTCAATAGCAGTGCAAGGTACTGCGCAGCTCAGGCAAAGAAGCTGAATGCTGATTTGTTGAGCTACAGATGGCAGTTGCTGCTTCACTACTAGTGAAGACAGTTGTGACAAGTCTAAAGATTAGTAGAGATATGTAAAGCAAAGACAACTATGCGGTTAGTCTAACCCAGGGCAGAAAGGCAAACAATCATACCGGTCACAGAGGGCAAGAGGATGGCCAGGTCACATCGATATGTATGCAAGGTAAGACGTTGTCTTAAACTAATTCTGCAGCTTACAGGGAAGATTTTGTCATGTTAGGAAATAACAAATCTGCATAAAAAGATCATTTATAATGGTTCGTAAGACTCTGGTCACACAGGGCATTTCCTTAACGCAGAAGTCATGAATTGATTAAATTGTCCATCATTCTGTAGTCATAATGTAATATGAATCTATTTTTACAGAATCTATATGTACAGTGTAGCTAAATGTAACTTAACATAACATGTTAACAGTATGGCACAGAGTGTTAATTCAATTTTTTCAGTTGGTCTCAAAGGCTTCTATCACGAAGCAGAAGTTATCATGTTGCAGAAAGTCAAGTTAAACACTACTACATCTGAACATTCGAGGTTCCCGGGAGAGACATGTGGGCTCTCTGTGTTCTCTGTGCGGTCCACAGGGAGAGGCAAATTCCTCAGGATAATAATCATCATGAGCGCTCCTGTACGCTCAGCGCTTTACCTAACCATAAAGAACAGAGGAGCTACTCAGTGCCGACTTTTTATACTTGTTGTCTGTTTGCCAAAAGCAACAGATGTCAGAAGATCTGTTTTAGATTTTTTTTTTTTTTGCTGTGAAGAAACTGGTAATTACAGCTGTGGAAAAAAGTCATACATGGGTGTGCCTACCCCATCCAAGCTAAATGTGAGGCACAGACCTTTAACCCTTTAAACCAACTCTATCTAAAGTTACAAGACTATGGCATAAACCCTGCATCAGAAGCTGTTAATCTTTGTGCTGCCATCAATGGCAATGTACGATCCTGCACATGAAGCTTTAGCATGACTGGGCTGTTACACTGATAATTCAATCCAAAACTGCCACAGAGAAGTAAAAAAAATATCAGTTTTCCTGACACTAAAATACCTTAAGGCTAAGTTCACATCTGCATCCAGCTCTCCATCGTTCGAGAGCCAGACCGCCAAAACAGAGGTTTACCCATGGACACCGGTGGACCCCATAGACTACATATTGAAACCTCCGTGCAGGACTTTTCTCTCTGCCGATTTCTGTGACAGAGTCTCCAATGGATACTCCAGCGCAGATGTGAACTTAATCTAAGGCTCCATGTAGTGAGTCACAGCTAAAAAAAAAAAAACTCTTCAGAAAAAAACACAGAGCAAATGCAGCAAAAAAAACCCAGCAAAAATGTTTGCATTTTCTACTGCTTGTCCGCTCTGATTTCCATGTATTGCCTTCCCCCATTTAAGTCTGTGGGGAAAACGGAGTGTTTTCTCTGGTAAAATAAATATGCTATTAATGTATCTTTTTTCTGAAATGTGGGGCATGTTGTCTGTTTATCTTCAGGCTGAGGCCCCACGTTGTGGAAATGCTGCGTTTTTTTGTTGCAGATTTTGCTGCGGTTTTTTGAGCCAAAGTTAGGAGTGACTTGGAAAGGAATGGAAAATATAAAGGACGTGCTTAGACATATCCCTTCTGTTTAATCCACTCCTGACTTTGGCTCAAAAAAAGACAGCAAAATCTGCAACAAAAAACACTGCATTTATGCAACGTCAGGCCTTAGCCTTAGAGATGCTTGGAAGCTATTATAGTC
The DNA here is from genome assembly GCA_947044405.1 of Leptodactylus fallax. Taxonomy (NCBI): domain Eukaryota; kingdom Metazoa; phylum Chordata; class Amphibia; order Anura; family Leptodactylidae; genus Leptodactylus; species Leptodactylus fallax. The sequence goes on from CAMRHE010001117.1 coordinate 63,254, forward strand.
CTGTGATCACAGCAGCATCAACTCTGATTCAGGGAGATAATTTCACTTCCTCTATACTGTGAAGAAAGAAATAAAAAAAAACAGCGCAGAACGCTAATACAGTAGTGTAAAACCAAAGGATGATAGATATCAGAATACTGATACAAATTGCTCACCTTGGTGGCTTGTGATCAGCTCACAACAACTTAGTAGGCATGTAGAATCAGATTATCTTCATTCGGACCTTGTGAAGCAGCTGCTAGCCTCGGAACCGTGGTATGAAGCATGTGTGGAAGAATCCAGATGCAGGTAGAAAGAGGAGGCAGATGAGCGCTGGTCCAGAATAAATGTAGCCTTTAATCCAATTGAATAAAACACATGCATGCACACTTGAAAAAGGGCTTGTCTTGAAACACGTTGTGTGTTTTATTCAATTGGATTAAAGACTACATTTATTCTGGACCAGCGCTCATCTGCCTCCTCTTTTCTACCTGCATCTGGATTCTATACTGTGAAGGGGTAGCAAAAGAAGAGAAATGTCAGTTAGCAGGTTTGCATAAAAAGTGATTGTGACCGGGTTGTACTGTATTTGTACAATGATGACTTTCTATTAAGGAGAAGGAAGGAGAAGATGCTTGCAGCATAAATGGCTAAGCTTTGAAATTATTTGAAAGCTTTCATATAGGTAGCACATAGATGGATCTAAGACCACTATGATGTTTTACTTTTTCACTAGAAGTGCAGTGAATTTTAAAAGGGTTGTTGGAGAGTAGTGAGCTATGTCCATAGTAAAGCAATGCCCCACAGCATTTCAACAACTGCAGCCTTTAGCCCTGACATCACCATAGCTATCAAGCAAACACATTATTGTCCTAAGACTGGGGTAATAAGTTTTCATTGATGACAGCAGCACTAGACCAGACCATAAAGATATGTAGGTACTTTGGGTATGTATATTGCAGTTATTTTATGCCCTATGCATGGGGCAGTTTTACTGTCATGTCATCTCTAGCAACATAAAATTATCTTCTTTATTTCACTCTTTCTATAGAAAGCATACATAAAGCATGTTTTATCCATAGTCATAGAATATTCAATTAAAGGCAATCATCAAAAAAACAAGAGTCTCTGTAGGGTCCTGGTACTCTGCTAATTGATTGTGCATGATATTTGCTGTTACAGTCAGGAAAGATATATCATTACTTATTATAAATAATACATTACAAGCATGCTGCCATGTTCTCTCATGTCATTCAGTGGATGATATATGCATTTTTATCCTATAACAGCAAAATGGACCAGCCAATGGCGCCCTATACAAGAGGGAATACAAGGAGTCTTTTGAAGAAGCCCCATTGTACATCCCTGTCCTTACCTACCTTGGTTATGGAATTTTAATCTTATTTGGCTACCTACGGGATTTCATGAGAAAGTGGGGACTAGAAAAGTGTCACATTGCTGAAGAAAGAGAAGAGCAAAGAGTAAGAACATTGAAAGTATAATAGAAAATGTATAGAAATAGAGATGATCCAAACCTTGAAATGTAATTTTCGAATTCTTCAGCCAATCTTGCCATTCCATTTTCTTACCATATGATATGTCACTCTTTAAGAACATCACTGGCACAATTTTAGGGCTCTCAGCTGTGACTTTGTACAGAAACCAGGGGGCCCCACAAGTTACCCTCAACACACTAAGGCTGGATATACTGATGACTGACAGTCTGTGTTCGTAAAATTATGACCCCCTACCCTCTGGTGCACTGGAATGAAAAGATTTATAATACACAGCCTGCTACTGTCAGAAAGAACTTTATTGGCAAAAAAATAGCAGTTGGTCAGAATCATATAGTCATAAGAGGGATTCTATGGGGGAGGCTGTAACAACAAAGTGGGCATGATTATTTTGTGGGAGGCACCAGCAGGGGATGGGAATGAAAGGAAACTTGTATGCACAGGCTTGTGAACAAGTCTTCACAGAGGTCTGGGCACAGACAGAGAAGGAAAGGGAAATGTAGATTCTGCTAGAATCTACAGATGGGATGCTGCTGGCAGTTGTAAGGAGAAGTTGTGGAGGCAGGCCCAAGCTGAACTTTTGCACGAGGGCCCATGAACCTTTAAGGGGTTATCCAACTTCCAACAATTAACTGCAAATACATCCATAGCAGTGCTAAATACTCAGTGTTCCCTTGTACACCCTTTACTTGGCTTTATTTTACTTGCTGCTCCTTGTATCACTGTTATATACATGCATTGAATGAGAGGACAAACTACATTTCCCATTATTCATCTGTCTGCTCTCACTTTGTGTGCCCCTCCATTCTCCACTCTCACCTGTGTGCAAATTCCCCCCATGCTACAGGGTCTTATGTGTTATAGTGTCTGTCTTGTGGTTCACTTCTTCAGTCTGTGCAGCATTGCTGTGACTAGGAAATAAATCACTCCCATGAATGGGGCAAGGAGGTCACATACTGCTGTGACGTTTCGTTTGCTGGCTGAACTGCTCACAGGGGGAGTTGGTTAGCTTACAAAGGAAACATCACAGCTGTGGTTAATGACCTGAAAATAAATCAGATAAACGGTGCTGAATTTATACAGGGTATATATTAGGAAGTGTTTTGTATTAATGCATCCCGTTATTTGGCCCATATTTTTTAAAAACTGGATAACCCCATCAAGTTACGCCCCTGAAGAACATATGGTGTTTTTGCAGACCACCCACATTCCCTGTATCACTAGTGTTGAGGGCATGTTGTTCTTAGTTACTATAAAATTGGAATTTCCTACATCAGAAAATCCAACTGAATGTATTTGGATAGATCATGTAATATCATAAAGTATAAAAAACCAAAACAATAGGACCGTCCCTTTGACAAAGGTTTTAAAAGTTCTGATGTATAAAATGTGTTTGAACATTACGTCATACTCATGTTTTGAAGGATTTTGTGCCCCTTTACCAAGACTTTGAAAATTTCTACACAAGAAATATTTACATGCGCATCCGTGATAATTTCAATAGACCCATATGCAGTGTACCAGGACCGCTATTTGATCTGATGGAACGAATCACAGATGACTACAACTGGACTTACAGGTGACAATTCTCTCAGTAATAAGCTACAGAAGATTCCGGTTGCTATATTTATATTATCCTAGTATTTAGTCTATCCTTCCATTTCTCTCCTCCCCTTGAAGATCCCCAAAATTACTAGTAAAGAAATAAATACAAAAAAAAAGACATTTACTTTCCTATAGCCCAGAGTTGTAAGGACAGATCTGCACAAGAGCATGCAGATCCAATGAGGCCGCCCTTGGCTTCCTATTGTAGTGCTGAACTTCTATCATGCAGATCACAGATTTGGTGTCACTATGCTATGACTAAGAGCCGATCCAGACTCGAAGGGTTTAAGTGGTGACCATGATATCTGTACATGCTTGATGGATTTATATGTTTGTAATAAACTACTAAAGGTTTATGGAAATGCAGTTAAAGTACCAGTAAGAATGTCTGTACAACCAAGAGGTGAGCTGGACTGACCTTTGTCTTTTGGTTTGCTTATAGGTACACTGGAAAAGTGATTAAGGATGTGATAAATATGGGATCATACAACTATCTGGGGTTTGCAGAGAATAATGAAGAATCTTTGGAGCCAGTGAAGAAGGTTTTGGAGAGATATGGTGTTGGAGTGTGCAGTACAAGGCATGAAATCGGTAAGTAGAATGAAGTTGAAGTGCTATCATGCTGAAGATGTTGTTGATGGTTACAGGAGGTTCTTGAGGGTTTTCATTAGTTATTTAGGGTGAAAAAAGACAGAAGTTCATCAAATTCAACTTTCCTGGTCAACTATTCATCAATAATTATAAAGACAATTCCCCAACGCCACCATCTCTAGCTCTTTGCATCCTTCAATAGGTGTCACTCAACTGAATCTGGCACAGTTGGAATTTTTTCTGTAGTACCTACCATTCCTGAGAAATCGGTGCAGTTATGCACCAATATTTTTGAGAAAAAGACATGGACTGCACATCCTAGAATTATACATTGATCTTATGCTTCTCAGCAAAGTCTACAAAACTGAGCATGCATTCTTAGTATACTTATTGATTAAGGTGTATAAGCCCGCTAGCCACTTCATGGCAACCTCTATATAGTGGGTCCCTACCCTATTGGGAGAGCAACCCAACAGCCCATCATCACCCCTGCTGCCAGGCTAAGCCCCCAGGGTCTGGGCCACATCACCCCACAGCCACTGCACCACAGTAACGCCATACACTACACAGAACTACACTACACTCTCTTAATTAAAAACACCTAGGCCAAATGGGAGGAGTGCTGGTACCAAGGTAAAACAAAAAAAAATGGAAAAAAACAATTGCTCTGAACCAACATTTTTGAAAAAAAAATCTTATGCTTTTCAGCAAAATCTACAAAACAAGGTTCTTAGTATACATATTGATCAAGGTGTATAAGCCCACCAGCCACTCCATGATTACCTCTATACAGTGGGTCCCTATTCTACTGTGTGCGCTGCTGTACATGGATGTGCAGTCCATGTCTTTTTCTCAAAATTTTGTTGCATAGCAATCAGTGCAGTTAGTTTCAGCACCCAATGTTAATTAGGCTTTTTACTGTCAGGTAGGCTGGAGAAGATAGTCTGGAGACCACCCACCTGACAATAGAGATCATAATCGTGCTGAAGCTATTACAAAGGATTGCTTAGGAACCATAGTAACTAGAGAAAAAACTCCAACTACGTTGGAATCAGTAAGCAAAGAGTTGGAGTTGATGGAGGTCCACCTTAAATGTATTATAATCCTCAATGCCAATTGTTAGCAGGTAAGCATATAGTACTTTTAGAGAAGCTGAAGCTGGCATAGTATCTACCATTACTACCTCTTAGTGTAGTTTGGCTACTCTAACTTCAATGACAAACATTTCTAATGACCTTTTCTCAGAAGACTCAAAGCACAGGGATCATTGTGGAGTAGGGGACTTAATTGTTGCTATACAGGCGATTATCCCCAACACCCAAAAGGAGCTGATTTACCTATCGGTATATTTTTGGCATGTGGGAGGAAACCCATCCAAACACAGAGAGAACATCTTTGCAAACTCCTTGCAGATGTTGTCCTAGGTCAGATTTCAACTTCAGCGCTGCAAGGCAACACTGCTAACCACTGAGCCACCATGCTGCCCTCAAAGAAGCCTTTCCCGTATTGATGCCTAAATTGTCTTTCCTCCCATAATGAATGATCCTCTGATCCTGTGTAAAAGTCTTAGGAAAGAATAAATTATGTGTCTTCATTCTTTTTGCTGACGAGACATGTATTTATACATATAAATGAGATCACGAATTACGTTTTTGTTGTTGTTTTTTGTGCAGATTTTGAGCCAAAGTCAGGAGTACAATAAAAAGCAATGGCAAATAAAAAGTAAGGATTCCTACTGAATGCAATCCTGTCTGGGGCTCAAAAAACACAGTAAAATTGGCACTAAAAAGCAACAAAAACTCAATAGGGCAGATTTATTATGCCATGGATGCCAGTTTTTGGCTGAGGCCCCACATTGCGGAAATGCAGCTTTTTTTGTTGCACATTTTTGAATGGAAAATATATAGGAAGCTCTTATACTTCTCCCTTTTACTCAATCAACTCCTGGCTTTGGTTCAAAAAACTGCAGCAAAATCTGCAACAAAAAAAGCTGCGTTTCTGCAACGTGGGGCCTCAGCCTTCTGTTGTTTACTGTCAAGGCATGAAAAGCTGCAATTTTTGACACAAGTGTATAAGGTTTTTGCGCAAAACAATTTTCTGCTTTGTGCCCTACTCACCACTACTCACATCAGTGACACCTCAACCTATTACTATAACTCACATCAGAAAACTGGAGTGAGCAAGGGCATAACTACCAGGGTAGCAGCGGTAGCAGCTGCCATAGGGCCCGGGACATTACGGGGCCCCGCGGGCCCCCGATGCTTTTTTCTTTTTAATAGGCCATACCTGCTGGAGTAACCCCAGCAGGTAACAGGCCCTATATACTTACCAATCCCCAGGGTCCGGCTCACACCCACCTGCGCTTCCCATTCTGCGGAGGCGGCTGTGAGCAGGAGCGGGGATCAGTAGGTAAGGCCGCGGGCCGAACCCCACAATCACTGCTATCATTATAATCTTTTCACGCCACGCCAGTGGGAGTGAGTTACACCCGAAACCTGCACCAGTCCCTGACTATAATTATATTATAATTATACTATAATTAAATATAATAATAATCTTGTTTTCTTTGGAGGACCTTGATTTTTGTCCTCAAGTATTTACTTGAATTAAATGCAGTAAGTGCAGTTACTAGAACAGATGAATGATATAAATATACAGTGCCTTGCGAAAGTATTCGGCCCCCTTGAACTTTTCAACCTTTTTCCACATTACAGGCTTCAAACATAAGGATATAAAATTAAAATTTTTTGGTGAAGAATCAACAACAAGTGGGACACAATCGTGAAGTGGAACGAAAATTATTGGTTATTTTAAACTTTCGTAAAAAATAAAAAACTGAAAAGTGGGGCGTGCAATATTATTCGGTCCCTTTACTTTCAGTGCAGCAAACTCACTCCAGAAGTTCAGTGAGGATCTCTGAATGATCCAATGTTGTCCTAAATGACTGATGATGATAAATATAATCTACCTGTGTGTAATCAAGTCTCCGTATAAATGCACCTGCTCTGTGATAGACTCAGGGTTCTGTTTAAAGCACAAAGAGCATCATGAAGACCAAGGAACACACCAGGCAGGTCCGTGATACTGTTGTGGAGAAGTTTAAAGCCGGATTTGGATACAAAAAGATTTCCCAAACTTTAAACATCCCAAGGAGCACTGTGCAAGCGATCATATTGAAATGGAAGGAGTATCAGACCACTGCAAATCTACCAAGACCCGGCCGTCCCTCTAAACTTTCATCTCAAACAAGGAGAAGACTGATCAGAGATGCAGCCAAGAGGCCCATGATCACTCTGGATGAACTGCAGAGATCTACAGCTGAGGTGGGAGAGTCTGTCCATAGGACAACAATCAGTCGTACACTGCGCAAATCTGGCCTTTATGGAAGAGTGACAAGAAGAAAGCCATTTCTCAAAGATATCCATGAAAAGTCTCGTTTAAAGTTTGCCACAAGGCACCTGGGAGACCAAACATGTGGAAGAAGGTGCTCTGGTCAGATGAAACCAAAATCGAACTTTTTGGCCACAATGCAAAACGATATGTTTGGCGTAAAAGCAACACAGCTCATCACCCTGAACACACCATCCCCACTGTCAAACATGGTGGTGGCAGCATCATGGTTTGGGCCTGCTTTTCTTCAGCAGGGACAGGGAAGATGGTTAAAATTGATGGGAAGATGGATGGAGCCAAATACAGGACCATTCTGGAAGAAAACCTGTTGGAGTCTGCAAAAGACCTGAGACTGGGACGGAGATTTATCTTCCAACAAGACAATGATCCCAAACATAAAGCAAAATCTACAATGGAATGGTTCACAAATAAACGTATCCAGGTGTTAGAATGGCCAAGTCAAAGTCCAGACCTGAATCCAATCGAGAATCTGTAGAAAGAGCTGAAAACTGCTGTTCACAAACACTCTCCATCCAACCTCACTGAGCTCCAGCTGTTTTCCAAGGAAGAATGGGCAAGAATATCAGTCTCTCGATGTGCAAAACTGATAGAGACATACCCCATTTTACTTGCAGCTGTAATTGCAGCAAAAGGTGGCGTTATAAAGTATTAACTTAAGGGGACCGAATAATTTGGCACACCCACTTTTCAGTTTTTAATTTTTTACAAAAGTATAAAATATCCAATAAATTTCGTTCCACTTCACGATTGTGTCCCACTTGTTGATTCTTCACCAAAAAATTAAAATTTTATAGCCTTATGTTTGAAGCCTGAAATGTGGCAAAAGGTTGAAAAGTTCAAGGGGGCCGAATACTTTCGCAAGGCACTGTATACTTAAATTTCTTCAGAACTTCTCAGGATCCACGCAGCGACAAATCTTTATTATTGTGATTGACAATGAGTTTTCATTCTTTTTCAGGACAAACGGATAAACTCCAAGAGCTAGAAGATTTGGTCGCAGAGTTCCTTGACGTAGAAGCAGCAATGGTTTGCAGTATGGGTTTTGCCACAAATTCAACAAACATCCCAGCTCTGGTTGGAAAGGTTGTGACATCTAGATTATCTATTACTAAGTCTACCCAATTCTCACAGGTTTCATTAATCCAGCATTAATCATGCAGTAAAAATGACTGCTTCCAATATTCTGTGGATCAGAATAATCACAGAGATACCAAATTTATGCTTCATTCACACCTGCGCTTGCTGTCCGTCCGTCGCCAATCCAGTGAAAATCTCGGCGAACTGGATTGGCGTCGGATACAGACCGGTCAGCGGCGCATTGGTTAAAAACCCATTCATTTGAATGGGTTTTTAAAGCAGTGCGCGGGTGTGCGCTTACACCCTCTGCGCTGCCAATCCTTTTTTTTTTCGTCGGACACGAAGTCCTGCGTGTCCGACTTTGTTTCCGACGAAAAAAAGGATTGGCAGCGCAGAGGGTGTAAGCGCACACCCGCGCACTGCTTTAAAAACACATTCAAATGAATGGGTTTTTAACCAATGCGCCGCTGACCGGTCTGTATCCGACGCCAATCCAGTTCGCCGAGATTTTCACTGGATTGGCGACGGACGGACACCAAGCGCAGGTGTGAACCCACCCTTACATAGTTTTTTATTTTGATACATTTAAAAACAAACAAAAAAAAAGAAACAAAACTTTGTGTCAGCAGATTGTGATACCCATAACATTTTTATATTTTTGTTTAAGGAACTGTATAATGTGCATTTAGCAGGACAAGATGTCATTTTTATTGATATTATATTGAGTAATGGTTGACATTTAGATGACCTTTTATTCAAATTTTGAGGTGAAACTGCAAAATAATGACGATTCAGGCTTTTCAATTTGTTTTCTCCCTTGGGAGTTCACTGGATTGGATAAATAAATTTATAGATCGGGCATTTTATGACATGGGAATGCCTTCTGGATTTATGTTTATTTTTCTTTATTTACTCTTATATATATTGTAGGGAAAGGGGGATGTTATAATTTCTTATAGATAGATGGATGGATAGAGAGAGATAGAGAGAGAGAGAGAGATGAGAGAGAGAGAGAGAGAGAGAGAGAGAGAGAGAGAGAGAGAGAGAGATAGATAGATAGATAGATAGATAGATAGATTTGTTTTTTAACTTGTTTTTAGTGGCTTGAATGTGCAATCATTTATGTTAAGGCCCCACATAGTGGGCCACAGCAAAAAAAGCGCTATGGGAAAACCCATGGCAGCAACGCACCACAGTTTTTCCCGCAGCGCTTTTCACAGTAATTCTGCAGAGTTTCCTCTGCAGACGTTCTGCTTCCATTACACCTATAAGGAAACCACTGGCGTTTCCGTAGGTATAATTGACATGCTATGATTTCCAAAACCGCGACGGTTTTGGAAGTTGCAGCATTTCCGCTGAGCATATTTTAGTGCAGTGTGTGGATGGGATTCGCTAGTCTGTTCTTTATTATATTTCTTTCTATTTTATCTCATTTGTGTGTATATGTATTTCGTATTACATTTTTGTGGTTAAAGGAGTTCTCCAGGATAAAATGAAATTTCTACACTAATCTAAACACCCTCCCCCCGCCTACTTTCTAAATTACATACTTTAGCAAAAATGTATATTTTCCCATATCCCTGGGGCGGTCATGTGACTGCCCAAGGCACATTTTCTGATTATCCGGTGACGTTCCATTTCCCCGTTTTTGGAAACAGAACTTCACCAATACTACCCCCAACCCATCATACTTACCTGTCTTCCAGTCCAGACTTTATTCTGCGGGGACGACCTCCCACGCCTGCGCAGTAGAGATGGATTGCCGGCTACAGCGCAGTGTCGGGACTATTGCGCACGCACTGACAGAGTCAAGGAAGAGGAGGAGCCGTCCCCGCAGAACGAAGTCTGGACAGGAAGACAGGTAAGTATGATGGGGTGGGGGGTGAGCTGAGTTAATTGGGAAGGGCTAGTAATGGGCGGGATAGGTAGGGAGACAGGGAGGGGGGTGTTAAAGAGGGAGGGGAAGGGAGTGAGAGGGAGGTAGTGTGAGTCAGCCTAAAACTACCATGATGCATTGCATGAGCTGACACAGCAGGAAGTTACACCATGTAAACAAATGCAGAAGATGCCAGGAGCTCCCAGAGAAACCCAGAAATCAGTGAAAACACTGCTAAAGGTATTTGGGTGCACTTATTAACACATTAATAACAGACCTTTTTTAAAAAAAGATTTTTTGACCAGAAAAACCCCGTTAAGCACTGTACTTTTTTGTGCATATTAAATCTAAAATTTATTTAGCCTGTTCTTGGCTCTAAACGTGCCCTCAATTACAAAAAGAGTATGTATTGCTTAGACGTCTTACCCTTTTGTTAGTTATTTTTGTGAGTGATTTGGGGATATTGGTGTCTCACCTACAGCAAAGTGACGGATGGTGGCAGCTATTTGTGTGGATGTAGATGGTCGCTTCACTCCTGTGTAGCTTAGTGTGATTGTCAGTTTCATGCGGAAAGTAAAATAGTCACTTATCAGCATCGCATCTCTCCATGCAAACAGGGATGTGCTACTAACAAAAATGAAGCTGTACCTGTATGTGTCTGAAAACAATTGTTTGGTCAAACACAGAATCCATGTTTGCTCCATGTAAATAGAGCTAAACAAGCATCCATCGATTTGCTGTATTTTTTATTGGATCCTGTTGCTGGCATAAAATCTGCTAGCGTAAATGGACCTTAGGTTCTATGATACCTTATTGTTCAGCTACTGTTGTAACTGTTGGACTTGCAAATGTTGCATCACTTCAACCCAGCAGGCAAACATGGTTGTGTAATACAATCATTTTTATTGCAAACTATGCTCATGAAATATCTGTTGATAAACACAGAATTTTTATCACACATCTGGCACAAAGTGTAGATGTGTGAAATGGCTCATTGCCATTAAAAGTTGTATGCTTATAGTTTTATTGGTCATTGTCTTCACAGTGCATCATTTAAGAGGACCTTTCACCATCTCCACCAACTTCAGTGCTTTGTATCTTTCAATAGACACCTATCCACTGATTCTGGTGCAGTTACAGGTGCATCTCAATAAATTAGAATATCTTTGAACCGTTTATTTCTTTCAGTAATTAAATTAAAAAAGTGACCTCCTATATTTTGTAGATTCTTTACACACAGAGTGTTCTATTTCAAGTGTTTTATTTCTGTAAATGTTGATTATGGATTACAGGTAACGAAAACCCAAATCTAAGAAAATTAGAATATTGTAAAAAAGTTCAGTATTGTAAATTCAGTGTCACCTGCCAAGGTTTCCTAAGCCTTTAAATGGTCCCTCAGTCTGGTTCAGTAGGACACACAATCATGGAAGACGCTGATTATGGATTGTATTACTGAATTACTGAAATGAATGAATGTTTCAAAGATATTCTAATTTCTTGAAAGCACCTATAGAATTTGTTCTTTAGCCTCCACCCTTGCCAAGCAATCAGTACAGTTAGTTTTGGTGCTTGATATGCTAACTAGACTCTCTAATGTCAAGTGGGTGGTGTCAAGCAGGAGCAGGCAAGGGGGTGTGACTCAGAGCTCCACTCAGAGTCACAAAGTGTAAGCTCTGAGTCTCGCCCCCTTGCCTGCTTCTATCTGACACCACCCACTTTATATTAGGGAATCTAGTTAGCATATCATGCACCAAAAGTAACTGCACTGCTTGTTCTGGAATGGGTGGGGCTAGAGAAAAAAATACCAACTGTGCCAGAATCAATGGAAGGGTGCCTATTAAAGGATGAAAAGAGATCGTGTTGGTAGAGGTAGTCAAAGGTCCCCTTTAAATAGTTGCTCTAGGCTTTTAATATTGATTACATATTCTTAGGACATGTCATCACTATCAGATCTTTCGTAGTAGTGGCCATTCCTGATTACTACAGCTTAGCTCATATTCAAGTGAATGAAAGCTTAGCTGTGGTAACCTGGCACAGCCACTAAATAGAGTATGAAGCTATGTAGTTCTGGGGGCTACGGTTCCCTGTTTCAGCTACCTGGTGAGTTCAAGGTGTGGAACCCCACCTCTATTGATAGTAGTGATGGCCCACCCTAATAATAAGTCATTAATAATAAAGGGGTTTTCCAATTCCAATAAATAGTGCATAGGTGCATAGCTCGTTACAGTTACAGCCCAGTAATCCGAGCTCGGTCTTGTAACGAGCTGTGCACCTGTGTGTCCATCACATGACCATGGACTGATTTTTATACATTGTAAGTAGACAAAGAATGACAGCAAGCAGAGATCTAGAAGATTGCCAGGAATTGAGACAGGAAGTATATATGGGAAATTGTAAGATTAATTTTCTGAAACTAGACAACTATTTTGAAAGCCTGGAAAACTCTAAGGCCAATGAGATGAATTAATTGTTTCTATTACGATATATATTTACAGGGCTGTCTGATTCTTAGTGATGAATTAAATCACACTTCTCTGATTCTTGGAGCAAGACTCTCTGGAGCTACCATTCGAGTATTCCAGCACAACAGTAAGTGTCAGGGGAAGGACAGAGAAGAGAGGTCAGAGCTGTAACTTCTGTACAGTGCCGAGAGACCTGCACTAAGTCTTCTTGGTGAGTAGCTTTTCTCATGGTGGTCCTCTGCACTGTATACTAGTTACTGAGTACCAGATGTGGTTACATAAATTGTCTGATGTATTAATTGGATTAAGAGTCTGAAGGTAGACATAAGTGAGTGTAGGCAAACCATCTAATGTGTATAGGGTGGACCCCAACTCTCACCTGATGCCTAATGTAGGTAGAAAGAAGGGTCAAGCATGCTGTTATCAAGAGAGATAAGCCACTGCCATTGGCGTCTAGCAGCGGTCTATTTCCATCTCCCTATTGAGAACACATGCATGCTAAGTAGAGATGGGAAAATCAATTCGTACCGAGCCAGGTTCCGAAATGGAGATTTGTCTCGGGCGAACTAAAATGGCTTCTTCAGACCCCAGAGTATAATAGATGGAGGTCCAGGCATCAGTGAGGAGGCCTAGACAGAGTGCCAGATGCCACGAGGAGGCCCAAAAGAGATATCAATTTTTTATTTTTTTTTTTTTTTTAAACCTCCCCTGGACCTCCACCTATTATACCCTGGGGTCTGAAGAGACACTAGAAAATAATGTCACTTTCAGTTTGACATAACTTTGGCTGTGTTTACCTTAGAGACCTAGAGATTGGATAGATGGGCACTTAGGAGCCCTGACAGTGTTATACACTATGTTTTAAGCCATTTTTAAGGTGTGGCTCATACCAAACTTGTTTGACTCGAAACGAATCTTGGACCCGAGCTGCCAAAGCGAAATGAATCCTGAGAGGTTTGCCTATCTCTAATGCCAAGCAAAGACAACCATGCATGTGTATTGGGGGGTCAGAAGGAATAGCTGTTGGAAGAACTAATGCCATCAAAGGTATATGGTCACATTTGGCCATAAGTAATATAAAATATGACATATTACTATTAAAACTAAAGCTTTTTCTGCATTGAGCGGATTATATGCTAACAGTGGAATATGGCTACCAATATTATACTAAACTAGGGTTTATCATGGTGTACCTACATAAATATGAATGTGATTAAAGTGCATTCTCATTCAACACGGTTCAGGGTGTATTGAGGGAAATTGTCTGTCTCGGACAAACCACTATCAGATTGAACTATTGCCTGTGGCAGCTGGTTGTATTGGATGAGGGTCCTATTGAGTATTGAGGTACTTTACGGAAAATTAAGACGTATACAGACCCTACTATGATCAGTGTGTCACGTGATGGACACATGCCTTCACATGCAGAGGTGCACATCAAGCATTATGGGGAAACTTAATCAACCATGTTTTTTCTATGTTAAGATATGGGAAACCTGGAAAAATTATTGCGAGATGCTGTAGTGAGAGGTCAGCCGCGTACCCACCGAGCCTGGAAAAAAATTCTCATTGTTGTTGAAGGAGTTTACAGGTAAAATATGGTTTAGCAAAAGTTGTGTTAGTAGTTTACAGTAAACTACATAAAAGCTTCGCACCTTATGGGGGGAATTTATTAAGTGTTTCTTACAGTATGTCATTCCAAACAGTTGGAGAAGATAAGACAAAATTATTATGCAATGGCATAGATGTCCTAATAAATTTGTTGCATGTATTCCAGCCCTTGCACTAGAAAAATTTAATCTAGATTTGTGCTATAATTTATGCAAGTGTCTGTCAGGCCGTAGGAGGCCATTCTCCTCTTGTAAGCCAAATCCAATGCAAATGTGTATAGAGTGGTACAAAAACATCCAAAAATCACAAATGTATGCAGAAATGAGGCTTCAACCACAATTTGCAACTTTTGTATGCCAAATTCTTGCTTAAGTATTACAGTCCAGCTGGAAATTAGCCAACAAATTTTTAGTTGCCCCCAATTTCCTTTCATTTGTACAGGCTTCACGGCCCTGGGACAGCGTTTTCCCAGTGGTTTCATACTGTATTAAGGCTTTCCTCCTATACCCATTATAGATATGATATTTTATAGTGTAGTACGTCCATTATATAATTTTTAGTATGTATAATACTATGACTATAAGATAATTCTATAATGTTATAATAAGCATAATAATGTCAATTTTTCCAGCATGGAAGGATCTATTGTCCGCCTTCCAGAGATCATAGCATTAAAAAAGAAGTACAAAGCTTACTTATATATGGATGAAGCACACAGTATTGGAGCGGTGGGGCCTACAGGACGAGGTGTGGTGGAATACTTTGGAATGGATTCTGCAGATGTCGATGTGATGATGGGAACATTTACCAAAAGCTTCGGCTCTATTGGAGGATATATTGCTGGAAAGAGGGTAAGTGGATTTGTTGGTTGCAAAAAAAGCAAAAATCTAGTGTGATTGCCAAAATTAGAGTATGTTCACACAGGAATTTGCCACGGATTTGGGGGTGGATTCCACCTGTGAATCCGTGGCAGATTCCACCCAGAATCTAACTCCCATTGTTTTCAAAGGGAGGCAGAGCTTGCAGCAGGATGCTAAAAAAATAAGCGTCCTGCTCAATCTTGCTGCATATTACACAGCTTAAAGAGTTTGTCCAGGCGAAAATGGACA
Source organism: Leptodactylus fallax (assembly GCA_947044405.1). Taxonomy (NCBI): domain Eukaryota; kingdom Metazoa; phylum Chordata; class Amphibia; order Anura; family Leptodactylidae; genus Leptodactylus; species Leptodactylus fallax. Next base: position 78,489 of record CAMRHE010001117.1, read on the forward strand.
ACCCTTTTAACATTTAAATCAGCTGGGAGCAGTGAAACAAATAAAAAAAATGCATACTCCACTGTCCCCGATGCTCCGGGGTCCTCCTGCGCATCCTGGTTCTTCTGCTCTGGCGGTGTCTCCCGAGACTCTTCGGGCATTCAGCGGCCTCAGGAAGAGGACCTGTGATGTCACAGGTAGTGACATTGCAGGCCCTTCAGTGGTTTCAGCTGAATGCTGGAAGAGACCCGGGAGTCACCGCTGGAGCAGAAGAACCAGGATACACAGGACACTGGAGCATCGGGCACTGGTGAGTATGCATTTTTTCCTTGCTGATTAGGCCCATTCATCTGAGACTAATCAGCAGTGGAAAGCTATTTATGCCACAGGATATGGATGCTCTGGAACCACATATATCTCAATAATGCAGGTCCTGACCACTGTCTTGTAGCTGCAGTGAGAATGTTATTCACTACTATGGGACCTCCAAAAATAATCAAGAAGGGTGGTGGAACCCATTTCTATCAGATGGTCGAGCAAGGAGGTGGGATCTACATATATTGGACATTTATAGCATATCCGGTGGATGTGCCATAAATTTCCAGATGGGAATATCCTTTTAAGGGCATGGCTGTTTTGAGAACGCATTGAATTCAATGAGTCTATTCACATGTCCGTTTTTTTTGATGGTCTGTTTGATATGCTCTATCTTATTCCGTCAAAATGGACATAGAGTCATGTGAATAAATCCATTGAAATTATGGGTCCTATACTGTGAACGTGTAAAAGTAGTGAATAATATGGCAGTGAATAATGGCCACGCAACGGCTGTTTTTGAAATTGCCGTCACATGGCCATTATTCACTGCCATGTATGGAATTAGCCTACTTTCACATGAAAGAGGTGCAAAACGGGAGTGAAAAACGTCCATTTTTCACAGCCGTCTTGCACCCGAGGGGCAACTATTTTCATGAATCCCCCATATATTTCATTGTATAGAGGAATCCGTAACAACGGGCCGTCAAAATAACGGTCATGTGAATAGCCCCCACAGCCAGTCTTCACTGTTGTGTGAATCTAACCTAACACAGACAGATACTGCCATTTTTCATGTACATTACGTCCATTAAATATGGCAGAGCCGTGTGAATAAGGCGTAAGGTCGTGGTAAAGCTTTGATTTCTATATAAGTCTAGTTGACTTTAGGTAAAGATACCTTCTATACTGTACATAGCTATATGTGTACATAGATATACAGTTGCATCTCAATAAATTAGAATATTTTTGAAACGTTCATTCATTTCAGTAATTCAGTAATACAATTCATAATCAGCGTCTTCCATGATTGTGTGTCCTACTGAACCAGACTGAGGGACCATTTAAAGGCTTAGGAAACCTTGGCAGGTGACACACTGAATTTACAATACTGAACTTTTTTACGATATTCTAATTTTCTTAGATTTGGGTTTTCATTACCTGTAATCCATAATCAACATTTACAGAAATAAAACACTTGAACACGTTTCAAAGATATTCTAATTTATTGAGATGCACCTGTATATGTGCTATAACAATATGAACAAGACTATGTACTGTCATTTCTATTCAATATATCTGTCCCAGTATTCATTTATGTGAATCTTCATACCATGTTAAGGTTGAAAACAGATATAGATCCTCAAGTTCAACCTATAATCCTACTGTGTTGACCTAAAGGAAGGCAGGAAAAAATCGAGGTGGAAACCAATGTTGTCAAGCTGCGAAAAACATCCTCAAAAAGCAGCTCATTTTTTTAATTCAAGGTGTTTTTTTGGTGCATTTTTTGAAGCTTTCTTTGAGACATCCCATCGATCCATTGATTTCAATGGTATTTGTAGCGTTTTTTTCTGCCTCAAGATAGGGCAGGAAGTTTTGAACTAAAGGGTGAGGTCACACTGCTTCTTTTGGATCTGTTTTAAAGCTTTTATTCCACAAAACTGCAAAAACAGTTGAAAAATCTCCCATTGATTTCATTGGGAGTCTGCTAGCTTCTTTTTTCAGTGCTAAAACAGAAGTGTCCTCTCATTGAAATGAATAGGATACCTCAAAAAAAAGCACCAAAAACATGCTGAATTACAAAAATGCTTAAAAACTGAACTTATGGTACATCACAATATATTGTGGCTTCCACAGTCTCACTGCTCTTACAGTAAAGAATCCCCTTCTACAAGGATGATAATGATGATGATGATGATGAAACCTTTCCTCTACATGTAGATGATGCCTGTACTGCATGTTATTGCATATGCATATTGTAATGGAAGGAACATTAATACTAAATATGTATTCTGTGAATGGAATTTCATCTGTAGGATATTGTGGATTACTTGCGAAAGCACTCACATAGTGCATTTTACGCAGCCTCTATGTCTCCACCTGTAGCTGAGCAGATCATAAAGGTCATGAAGTGCATCATGGGACGTGATGGGACACTGATGGGTATGATGCTGCATTATTTGTCTTCCTTTTTAGACCTGTAACATATTTATGTAAGGAGAATCCCATCATATCGGCATCTGTCTCTAGTGAAGCTTATAAATTAAATTCCCTTCTTAATTGGGCATTCATTAGAACATACAGAACAGGCAATATATAATACAGGGGAAATGATAGACAGTAAGGTAAGGACATTTTATACTAAAATAGAAGGCTTAAAATTCTTCACATCTCTGTCTGCGGGTTCACTTACTATTCTGTCTGAAAGGAAAAGGCAACGATCAGAGTCAATATAATCCAGGTACAATAGGGATATTTAGGGAAGGGTGCTAAAGGGTACATTTTATCCCTACTAAAATCAATGAAGCTGACTTATAAAAAGCGGTATGTAATATGCCAGGCAATCCACTGTGCTGGCATCAGCCAATAATGCATGTCTCATACTGATGACTTATCCATAGGATAGGTCTACAGTATCTGATTTGTGCTAGTCTGACACCCAGATCCCACACCGATCAGTTCTTCCGGTAGCTTCCAGGAACCAGAAGTGACTGCAGTGGACAGGAAGCGGAGGTAGCCTGCTCCTAGTCAAGTAATAGGAGAGGAGTTGCAGTCTCGTCCAATGTATAGCAGTGGCGACAGGGAATTGCAGCTCTTCTCCTATTACTTGAATAGAAGCAGACTGCTTCCGCTTCCAGTCCATTGTAGCAGCTTTCAGCTCCCAGAGAATACCAGAATAGTTGATTTGTGTGGGATCTAGTTGTCGGACCCCCACAGAACATATACTGATGACCTGTCCTATGGATAGATCATTTGTATTAAGTAGGGGATTTAAAACCCCTTTAAGAGGCTTCTCTCTCTTAAAAAGTGCCTTGCGTCAGAACTGAAATCTAAACCAAATCTAATCCTTAGATGTGAGCTATATTTTTTTTCTGTTTTCTATATATTCTCATGTCTGATGTTAGAACACTGTTATAGACTAGCAAAGTAGGGCAAAAATAGTAAAATTGCACATTTACAAAAGTTATAAAAAAATACAGGATCTTTTATTAGAACTAACAAAAAACACACTAACTGGTGCAACTGTCTAGAGGGGGTCTGCAGTATGGCGATCGGTGATAGTCAATTTCTCCAGGGGACTTCTTGTGGTAAGTCTCCTGTCTGATGGTGATTGGGGTGCCCTTGATGGCAGCGCAGAATTGAGGACTCAGGTGACCTTGAGGAAGGGTGTAAAAACTCATGGTTTAGTGTGGTTAGGCAGGTGAACACATTAACAAACACATAATCCTCCACAAAATGGAGGCACAATCTTGGATACAACTGGGTTGAAGATGGTTCTCCTTGGGGTCAGTTGGGGTCTCTCTAATTCTGGCAGTCTCCTCTCCTATTTTCTCTTCCACAAAAACACATATACCAGCAATTGCCTAAGATGCAGGGTGCAGGTTAAGAAAGGTTGTAAGGCCTGACCTGAGGCTTATAGGTCCTAGTCACAGCTATGAGGTCTGATTCAAAATTCTCCTCACAGTCCCTGTCATACACACTACTTCTATGAGTAGGGCAAAAATGGCTTCATCTTCATCTTGACTGCCATATTGATACTTGTCTTGACTTGTAACTGACAGTCTGGGTCAGTCTAACCAGGTTACTCAAGTTAAACGGGGTGTTCAGTTTCAGCCCCTTATTGAAAGACAAATGTTAATGTTTGTATAATAAAAGTTATACAATTTTCCAATATATTCTCTGTATCAATTCCTCACAGTTTTCAAAATTTTTTTCACAGCCATTTTGCACCCAAGAGGCATCAGTTTTCACGGACCCCCTTACATTTGAGTGTATGGAAGGATCCGTGAAAACGGCCAAAAATTGGACATGACATATATTTTGACAGTTCGTGACATCGGTCTGTCAAAATAACATCATGTGAATAGCCCCCATTCACTGACATTCAATTTAATGTTGCCATGTGACGTCAAAAAAACAACATCACGCAGCCATTAATAACTGTAGTGTGAATGCAGCCTTAGTCTTATACTTATCCTCTCTTTTATATCCATTCCTGCTTTTGGCACAAAACCTGTAACAAACATTTTGCAGAAGGGCCCAGAATCCCTCATGGAATTTGTGGCTGTAATATACATCTACAGTTGATCCTACAATCATTTTCATGTATCCTTCAAGCCAGGTCTCCATCTCTCTATTGGCCGAATATCAAAGGGGTTGTCCAAAATTTAAAATAAATTTGACTAAAAGCAGTTAATATTTTCTTCAACCCCTATAATGTTATGGTATCTTCCTACAAGTGACACTTAGTATATACAGTGCCTTGCGAAAGTATTCGGCCCCCTTGAACTTTTCAACCTTTTGCCACATAAAGATATAAAATTTTAATTTTCTGGTAAAGAATCAACAAGTGGGACACAATCGTGAAGTGGAACGAAAATTATTGGTTATTTTAAACTTTTGTAAAAAATAAAAAACTGAAAAGTGGGGCGTGCAATATTATTCGGCCCCTTTACTTTCAGTGCAGCAAACTCACTCCAGAAATTCAGTGAGGATCTCTGAATGATCCAATGTTGTCCTAAATGACTGACTGTGTGGCAAGGCACTGTATATTACATATGCTATAAAACATAAAAGTATGTTAGTAACATATGTCAGCCTTTATAGTGGAAGTGGAAAAGGCATTTTGTTTTATTCTATAATCCTCCTGACTATAAATCTCTTAGGTCAGCAAAGAGTCAATCAACTTGCAGAGAACACGAAATACTTCAGACAGAAATTGTATGACTTGAATTTAATTACATATGGAAATGAAGACTCTCCGGTTGTCCCTGTGCTCATGTACATGCCAAGCAAAGTAGGGTAAGTACTTCACATAACAATAAAACTAAACTTCCAAGGATCAGCTCCTCATGGGGTAGAATAACTCATAACCAGGGCTCCCTCAGAAGAGAGATGCTGCATTCATTGTAGACCATCAGAAAATAGAAATGCAACGGCTCACATAATATTCAGCAGGAACAATGCCAGGTTAAGTTGATAAAAAACCATATCATAATATCATAGCATAATCATATCAATATGCAGGATAAGCCATTAATAAAAGATCACTGGGGGTCCGACACCCAGGACCCCCACTGATCAGCTGTTTGAAGGGGCCTCAGCACTTGTGTGAGGGATGTGAATCTTTCACTGTTTACATAGCATGTCATTCGATTCATAGAGGCATGCAATGTCATTACAGCCTCTTCCCATTCACTTCTATGGGACAAAGCTGTAATTACATTACACAACGTCTATGAATCAGACGGTGAAAGGTTCACAGCACTTATACAGTGGGGAAAAAAAAGTATTTAGTCAGCCACCAATTGTGCAAGTTCTCCCACTTAAAAAGATGAGGCCGGCCTGTAATTGTCATCATAGGTAGACCTCAACTATGAGAGACAAAATGAGAAAACAAATCCAGAAAATCACATTGTCTGATTTTTTAAGAATTCATTTGCAAATTATGGTGGAAAAAGTATTTGGTCACCTGCAAACAAGCAAGATTTCTGACTCTCACAGACCTATAACTTCTTCTTTAAGAGGCTCCTCTGTCCTCCACTCATTACCTGTAGTAATGGCTCCTGTTTGACATTGTTATCAGTACAAAAGACACCTGTCCACAACCTCAAACAGTCACACTCCAAACTCCACTATGGTGAAGACCAAAGAGCTGTGGAAGGACACCAGAAACAAAATTGTAGACCTGCACCAGGCTGGGAAGACTGAATCTGCAATAGGCAAGCAGCTTGGTGTGAAGAAATCAACTGTGGGAGCAATAATTAGAAAATGGAAGACATACAAGACCACAGATAATCTCCCTCGATCAGGGGCTCCACGCAAGATCTCACCACGTGGGGTCAAAATGATCACAAGAACAGTGAGCAAAAATCCCAGAACCACACGGGGGGACCTAGTGAATGACCTATAGAAAGCTGGGACTAACGTAACAAAGGCTACCGTCAGTAACACACTACGCCGTCAGGGACTTAGATCCTGCAGTGCCAGACCTGTCCCCCTGCTTAAGCCAGTACATATCCGGGCCCGTCTGAAGTTTGCTAGAGAGCATTTGGATGTTCCAGAAGAGTATTGGGAGAATGTCATATGGTCAGATGAAACCAAAGTAGAACTGTTTGGTAGAAACAAAACTCGTCGTGTTTGGAGGAGAGTGAATGCGGAGTTGCATCCAAAGAACACCATACCTACTGTGAAGCATGGGGTTGGCAACATCATGCTTTGGGGCTGTTTCTCTGCAAAGGGACCAGGACGACTCATCCGTGTACATGAAAGAATGAATGGGGCCATGTATCGTGAGATTTTGAGTACAAACCTCCTTCCATCAGCAAGGGCATTGAAGATGAAACGTGGCTGGGTCTTTCAGTATGACAATGATCCCAAGCACACTGCCAGGGCAACGAAGGAGTGACTTCGTAAGAAGCATTTCAAGGTCCTGTAGTGGCCTAGCCAGTCTCCAGATCTCAACCCCATAGAAAGCCTTTGGAGGGAGTTGAAAGTCCGTGTTTCCCAGCGACAGCCCCAAAACATCACTGCTCTAGAGGAGATCTGCATGGGGGAATGGGCCAACATACCAGCAACAGTGTGTGCCAACCTTGTGAAGACTTACAGAAAACGTTTGACCTCTGTCATTGCCAACAAAGGATATATAACGAAGTATTGAGATGAACTTTTGTTATTGACCAAATACTTATTTTCCACCATAATTTGCAAATAAATTCTTAAAAAATCAGACAATGTGATTTTATGGATTTGTTTTCTCATTTTGTCTCTCATAGTTGAGGTCTACCTATGATGACAATTACAGGCCGGCCTCATCTTTTTAATTTGGAGAACTTGCACAATTGGTGGCTGACTAAATACTTTTTTTTCCCCACTGTAGCTTAAAATGAACTTGGTCAAAATACTGTCTAAACTGCAGATGTAATAACATAGAGAAAAATGAGCTATGTATTATATTATCCTGAGTATAGGAGCTATTTGGAGTCTCTTACTCAGTGGTTGAAGCGATCTCTGTATACATACTTATACACAGAAGGCTGTCAATGAGTAAGACTGCCCAATGGACTGCTAAGCCCAAAATGAAGTTTAAATGAATATAATGCAAATAATACAGAATCTTTTCTGATACATCTATATATCAATGTGCTTAGTTCCGCCTGCTCTATAACATGTTGCCTGCTAACTGCTTTCATCATGTCAGGTTCCCTTTAAACTTATTAACTACACAACCTTTATGTCACTTTTAGAGCTATCTTCTGTCATGCTTTACTTTTGTAACGGAAGATAAAGTTGTGCATGCAGGACATATTGTTTACATTAGTGTCCATGGGAACAGGCAGTCTGTGACAGTTCTCTGCAACAGTTTAATGTCCGTTGCAGTCATCCTCATGATGTCATGATGGAGGACAGCAACAGACATTAACAATGGTAGTGTGAAAAAAATGCTGCATTTTACAGTACCTGCAAAGTGAATGAGATTTTGGTTACTCTCATCCACACATTGCAGAAAAAAACGCCTTGGAAAAGCTGTGTCTTCAAAAATGCATTTGTTTTTATTTAAAAAGCAGCATGTCAATTCTAGATGCGGAAACGCAGCTAAAATTAATGAGGGAAGAAAAATTCTGAGAAAAACGCAGCAAAAATGCAATGAAAAACAGTGCAGAATAAAATACAGAATTTTTTAGCTGTGGTTCGCTACGTGGGGCCTTAGCCTGAGGCCCATGACTGTAGTGGTTTTTACATCCGCAAATAAAGATCCACAATCCGCAAAAAAATGTCAGTATATCATCCACAAACACGGATCTGCAAAAAGATTTGTATGATCCACTACACTTGCCTGTGCCGCAAATGCAGCCAAGAATAGGAGGACATGCTTCATAATTTGTGGTCTTTGGATACAGCACGGACACATGACCACAAAACATGCAGCTGTGTGTCTGAGCCAATAGAAATGCATGTGTACAGTCATGTGAAGGATGCCTAAATGTCTTTTTTCCATCAATTTGTCATCCATATTCAACTGTCAGTGAAAAAAACTACGGTATATAAAATTTACTGATGTGCTTTTTTTTACCCAACCCCTTCATCCTATTTTTAATGTGAAATTGATACATTACCCAAAAAGGGGTTGTTAAAAGCTGACCCCATAGACTCATATTGGGTCCATCAAGCTGGAAAAAAGGGCCAAAATAGACATGACTTATTTTTTAACTTACATTATAAACTGTTATTTAATAAAATGGACATGAGTATGTTCCCATTGACTTTCAATGTCCTCAAAACGTCCGACAAACGTCCATTTTTCATGTGCACGGGCCCTTAGAAATCAAATAAATTCCCACGGTCAAAGCCAAGAGACACATTTTTCCCATACACTATACGTCCAGCTTGCTGTATTACCCCATGTTTAAGATTATTTTTCTTATATTTCTGTCTGTGCATTCTGACTACCAGTGGTATATTTAGAATTGTGCTTCGGCTGTCATGTTCAGTATTGAATTACAAGGGGTAATATCCTTACTACAGAAGGTTCAGTAAAGTGAAATTTGGCCTTCTTAGTACATTTAATAATGATGCAAGAGAAGAACAAATTGTTCTTCTGTCAGCACTGACATCTGAAATTTCAGTTCCTGTTTTTTATCCATAGGGCTTTTGCACGGCACATGCTGAAGAAGAAAATTGGTGTTGTTATAGTTGGTTTCCCAGCAACTCCTATCGCTGAGGCTAGAGTGAGATTCTGCATTTCAGCCGCACATACAAAAGAGATGTTGGACAAGGTGTGTTATTTCATTCTCATATTTGACACTATTTTCTGCAATTTTATTTCACCTTTATGCTGTGTGGTGGGACCTGTATGACGCACAGAGTCAGGACATCATATGGTCCCCAAGAAGCAATACCTTTAGAAGAAAATATATCTGTAATAGAGTATGAAACGAAGCATGCCCCAGTAGTTATTTCTTACCATTGCGGAATCCATGAAAAAAACCTTTGATAATAAAATTGGAGTCACAAGAAGGTACACAAGGGCTCAGTTGGAGCTCCTTGAAGTGGAGGATTAAATTTAACTGCAGTCAATCCTGATATTACAGGTAGTAACTGGAGTTACTATGTTAAAAAAATTGTGAAAAAAAGAGAGGACAGGAAACACTGGTTTATCTATAGGAGTTGCAATAGTTGCAGCTAGGACAGGGCCCAGAAGTGAGGGGGCCTATTGGTCACCCTTACCACACTAAGGATGCTTAAAGGAGCATTACAGTTATAGCAAATTACCTCCTATACAAAGAATAGGGAATAATTTGCTGATCGGTGGGTGTCCCACCACTGGGATTCCTACCAATCTCGAAAAGAGGAGTGTTGCACCCCGGTTTTGAATGGAGCAGCTGGCTGCACAGCTTGCGCCTCTACATTCATTTGAATTGAGACTGCCAGAGATAGCTGAGTAAGCACTCAGCTACCTTCCTGGTGATCCCCTTTCAAATGAATGGAGCAGCCACCACTGTGCAACCAGCCAATCAATTCAAAACCGGGGTGCAAAACAGCCCCAGTTCTTGAGATTGATGGGAGTCGCCATGGTAGGAGACCCACTGATCAGCAAGCTTTCTCCTAGTTACTCCTGCTCTCTGGTGCGTTGGAATGGAGAATTTATGATACACAGACTGTCACTGTCAGAAAGCAGAAAATTTACCTTTTAATGCCAAAAGTTGCAGTTGGCTATTTTATGGGTAGTTACATATATAGGCATTTTACTACTATGTGAATTTAAAGACTGTGAGCTTATTTGGTACTATGCTCTCTGCGTGTTTTCTAGGTCTTGGATGAGCTGGATAAAATGGGTGATGTTCTAAATGTAAAGCATTCCCGTCATGGCAGAACAAATCGTACAGTAGTTTATGATGAAACTAACATAGCACTTCATGCTTGAAATTAGTAGCACTCGTGACGCTGTGATCACCATCACCACTATTGTGGAGCCTCCTGCAAATGTATATTTTTTATACTCAGCTCTTTATCTCAAGAGAACAACATTGGCATTGAACACACAGTAAATAAACAATAGTTGAACACTCCAACAGTGTTGTTTGAACTGTAATGTTTTCCCTCAATAAAGACAATATTTTTCAAGAATTCGTTTTTGTATAGTTTTGTTAAAAACATGTATTGTTAAAAACCACGTCTTGTTAATAAAACCAATTTACAAAATGTTAGGAGTCATCATATTGTATGAATGGGAGAATAAACAAGGTAAAGAAGCAATACAGTAAAAGGTTATTTTTGTTCCCTTTATTTGATAATAACCCTATGTGTAGTGCAATGTCACTGAATAATTTACTGACAACTTTATTGTCAAGTTATGTGCTCTCCTCTGGAGCACTGACCTCCTCTCTGCTCCTCTGATGCACACAGTGGAGGAAATTTATCATGCTTTGTTTTTTTATGTGTTCATAGCAACCACTGGAACCGACACAGAGAATGGAGCCAAAAGCATGTCTCCATTCTCTGAGTAGTGGCTGAGTCACAGTAGCTCAGTTTCTATTTTTTCTTTGGATGATTAACAGCAAATCTCAGGATGATCGGTTACAGCAGTCACGAGCTGTCGATGTGATGTCACCTCATCAACAAACACAAGTATGGGCCATGGAAGTGTTGAGGGATTCAGGTAGTAAGCGCCACTTGGTTTATTTGACCACATCCCCTGCCTGTGACCACTTTATTACTGAAACTAAACAACCACTTTAAAGGGAGTCTGTCAGCCCGAACCAGTATATCAACCCAGTACCCAGATATACATGTTTGGGACATTGGAATCAGTGTCTTCTGTAAGGAAATTGTTCCCTAGTGCTGCTACTGAAACAAGGGAAGGAGGGAAAGACAGAGGCAGTGAGTCCTAAACTCGACCCAGTCCCTGTCCCTACCTAATTGCCACAACTGTCCTAATGACAGGGACAACTGGGCGGCATTCCCTTCTCTGAATAAGTGTACACAGAACAGGACAAGACAAATCACAGAAGAGGAGTCAGCAAGCCAAGGTCAAACCAGAGAGACAAACAGTAATCCAAATCCAAAAGAGTAGTAACAAGGGAAGCCAAACGCCAGAAGTCAGAAATACAATAATAGCAAGAGAAGTGCTTAGCAAGGACAAAGTCTCAATAGCCAGCAAACATATGTGGGCAGATGACCAGTTTATAGGAAGTCCAGAATCTGTCCCAGACTTGATTGGCAGATAGGCTGTCAATCACAAGGAAAGCTAAAATTAACTATTTGAGGAACAGAGGGAAACCAAGGTGAAGGAGATGTGTGTGGCGGAAATTCAATTACAGAGAAGAGGTAATAGAGCAGTGTTCAGACAAAGCAACAAGAATCCTAAGCAAGGAATCAAAACTGAACACACCTCCTACGCTACAGCATGTGAGTGGAGGGTGGTGCAGAGACCCGAATAAGCAGAGACGTTACAGTCTTCCCTTGTGAATCGGTGCCTCTAATGCTAAGCTATTGCTGGTTTTTGTCAATATGCAAATGAGCTCTTTGGAGGAACAAGGGTGTTGCTTTTGTTCCAAACAGGCAAGTATCAATGTTCGTATTGCTCCACAGCTTGCAATATCTCAGCAACAGGAGCATCAATTTACAAGAGGAAAATACTTTTGATTCTGGAGACCGTATCCTATCTATCGATGGGCTTGAGATGTTGGGTCCTGGAGATAGACTCCCTTTACCCAAATTCAAGCTATTTTACGGGTGGATACATCTGTAGGCTTTTCACTACTATGTGAATTTAATAACTACATTAACTTATTTGATACATTGCTTTCTGCATGATTTCTTGGATGAGCTGGATAAAATGGATGATATTATACATGTAAAACATCCTGAAAATTTATATTTTTTCATATTCAAGAGAACAAAATTGTCATTGAACACACTGTAAATACACATTTTTTTTTATATTCCAACAGAGTTGTTTGAACTGTAATGTTTTCCCTCAATAAAGCCAAAGTCAGGAGTCATCATATTGTATGAATGGGAGAATAAACAAGGTAAACAATCACTACAGTAAAAGGCTTTTTGTCTCCTTCACTTGATAAAAAGCCTGTGTGTAATGTAATGTCACTAAATAAGTTACTGAAGGGGGTGAAGCCTTCCAGCAAAACATATGTCGTGGCCAGGTGAGACTGTATGTGTTTTTTTTCATATTGTCTATAACGTTTGAACACTGTCATAGGAATGAGATTTTCACATTGTGTTTCTAGGTTGCCATTTATGTGGGATTGTTCCCTTGTATATGCTGTTATTGTGGACACTGACAGCAATCATTCATAGTGTTGCCCTCCTTCTTTGTGTTCACATTTTATGTGATATTACATACCCCCATGGTCTATCTGGCCTTATATCATGTGGTACCTCCATTTATTTAATTATCTCTGCGTTTTCATCCTTATATGTATGTTTTTACACATGTAATAATAAAATGTCATTGTTTTATTTGGTGGTCATGATTCTCGTATTTTGTTAAGATTAGCCCATTAGTTGTTCATAACCACAGTAGTAAATCTGGACCACTGTGTGCATCAGATGAGTGAGGAGGGAGTCGGTGCTCCAGAGGCAAGCACATAACTTCACATAAGCTGTCAATAAGTTATTCAGTAGCATTACAATAAACTTTTACTGAATTAACCGTTTAAAACCTCTTTCAACCTGATAAATAGATAAGAAAACATATATATTTTTTAAATAAGATATATTACAAAGTTTCTTAGATTCATCTGTACTATTCTTTTATGGAAAGTTGTTTTATAATTGAAGGTACACTTTAAATTTAGTTATAGCACGCTTTAAAATTACATTTTTTTCGGACACCTTATGGTTACGTGACTTTCACATGTTATTTCTTTTAAGAATGCTCTTTTTTTATTAAGTCTCTATATTTCTTTTTTTCTTTTCTAAATGTGTCCCCAAAAGGTCAGAATAGACACAATAACACACAATAAATGTTTCTTCTGCTACCATTTCTTTTCTGCTCTGCTGAATCATGCAGCAAGTGATTTATGTTGTACAATAACATCTGATCTAGGTCATCTTAGTTCCAACATCTCCCAAGGCTACATCCACTCACACTAATATGACGTCCATAGATGCTGGTACTGGTGTCGGTAAGTCACACCGCTACTGTAATTGAATAAACCAGGCACTTTTTGTACTTTATTTTAATACATGCTGCTTTTACTACTGTAGTGCCCAAATTTTAAATGAGACTTTAAGGGTCTTTCACCTGCAAAATCAATATCAAATCATACCTTTAGATAGCCCAATAGATGTACCATTCCTCGAAAAACTGTTTCAGGCTCAACTGCAATGGACGAGACAGAAAAACCTGAATATAGAGGCTTAGGAGGCTCAACCCCTTCAAAATGCAGGCACCTGGAAGTGCCCTACCCAACATCCCCACCAACAGCTGACCTGGCAGGAAGAAACCACAGACTGGCAGATATGGCAGTTGCAAGGAAAATGTAGTAATATATAGCTGTTGTCTATGTAATGCAAGAGCAACTCTCATAGAGCATCTCTTCATTTTACTCAAAGGGGTTGTATATTCTATACCACATACCGTATATGCTCTAATAGGACATATGAACAGGGTCAGTCTTCATGAGACTACCCCTTTAAAAATTGTAATTTATTTTATAATATTGCAGCAAAATCTACTTGTATTAGTTTTATGATAGCACCCTAAATATTCAGCAAATTCCTCGGTGTAGGTGACATATTCCTGTATTGTTGTACTGTACATGAGGGTATACCTGACCATAAAGACTAGGAAACACTATCCTACCAATGGTATTTAGGCTATGTTCACATTTGCATTGTATCTTCTGTTTGTGTCTTATTGTCACATAATGGACATTACCGGTGCCAGGTGGACCTCACCGTCTTATGAAGGGATCTGTCAGGTTTTGTCAAGGTATCTATTGTTAATGGAAAGAATACAATTAGTGCTGCTATTTTGGCTTCTTTTGAAGAGTAAGATGGTCCAGAATGCTTAGTGTAAATTTATGGGGGTCACAGCTCCCAACATCTACACAGGGTTTGTACTGTATGTTTTTGGGTTGCCCCTAGGTTCTCCATTTTCCTTCCAGGCTGCAAAAAACATGATATAATTGGCTTTCCATTAAATTGACCATGTATGGGCATATTTTATGGGAACTTGGACATGGAATGATGAGAAAAATGACAATCTTTATATGGACAATATGTTGTTGTAAGCAAGAGAAATAATATCAGAAATAATAATGCTATTAACAATAACACTTAAAGGGGTTTTCCAGGATTATGATACTTCTTACCTATTCTTAGAATAGGTCTTCAATATCAGATCGGCGGGGCTACGACACCTGGAATGATCAGATGAATGAAGGTGCTGCAGTTTTTGGACAAGTGCTGTGGTTGTCTCACTGCTTACTAAGCACAGCGCCGTGCATTATATAGTGGCTGTGCTTAGTATTGCAATTCAGAACTATTTATCTGAATTAGCAGAGCCATGTGATCAAAAAACATGATGTCACTAGCCTGAGAAGAAGAAGTGGAGATCACCCAAGTGCCACAAGTTCTTCAAATAGCCCCTTGGCAGATGTCCCGTATTGACTTATATTGATGGTCTATTCTAAGGACAGGTCATCAATATCATAGTCCTGGAAGACTCTGTTAATAACTCATCAGAAGATCAATAATGGGCAAGTACATACTTAAAAAATTCAAGTAAATATAAAGGTTCACGTGAACTTCCTCCGCCATTTCTTCATATTAAAATATGTTCTTGAAATGTTCCTTCTTTTATCACCATAAGATTTACTGAAGGCAATTGTACCCTGTGAAAAATGCAGAAAGGAATCTTACAAAGTAATACAAATTATCCAGTTTTCATGGTGACCCTGCCAGAAGTACTGATAAGGTACTGTATGAGCTAAAGGACACTTGATGTGAACATACGCTAACATTCCACATAGTAATTATGTTTTATCTACTGTACAGTATATACCTTTGGAATTGCACAATTTTTCCTATATTTATTAGGAGTTGACAAAAAGTATAAAATAAGCAGAGAGAACACAGAATACTGAGCAGCGACAAACTGAACTATTATTGCATAATAAAATATTATATTATTAAAATCATTTTGCACCATGACTTTTGCCATTGTAAATTCACATTGCAGTAGGTGTTTCACATACATTACATGTCACTAAAGTTGCTACAGTAACAACTAATGAATGTTATATAGTCAATCCACTGATGAAGTCATGACACAACGAACAAAGAGAGCTGACAAATGGAAAAAACAGCAACAAGACAACAATAATACTCACATCTAAGAGAATAAAAGAAAACCTCAAGTGTAACACAAAAGTCACCACATAAGCCTATAAAAAAGTCATTTATGCTTAATGAGGTTGTCCTAAGAATTAATATTGATTTAAAAAGAAAAAATTTCAGTTGGAATCACTTAAAGGTGCTCCTCATATTGGGAAGTGACACCTTATGGACCACTAAGATCCTGGGTTGGAGTGTGACCTCACCCTCTGCAAACCCTCAAGTTAGATGGTCAGATAGTGTGGCAACTGCAAACAGCCAAAGCTCAGCCCATCCACAATGTCCAATGGTCAGGAGATTTTGCAGGTAAGACTGAAGAATATCTCAATCTTATACAGGTCTTTTCTGCAAAATCGTATAGCTCTTGGATGCCATGGGCAAGGGCAGATTTGGCCAAAATGCAACCCATGCAATTGAGTGGAGAACCTGGAGATTAGGTGGGTTTCGTTGTTGCCTTTTTTTTTCTAATTGGCCACTTCCTCTTGGATTATTCCAATTGCTAGCGCCAATATTTTACTCACCCCAGGGGGAGTCGCACCCTACATCCTGATGATGATCAAAGTGTCACTGTATGGAGGCAAAAGAAAGGTACAGTATTCTGTGTGAGGACCAAAAAAGGAACAGTATACTGGGTAGGGGCCAAACCAGGGTATATATTGAGTGTAAGGGGAAAAAGGGGCAATATACTGTATGGGGGCTAAAAAAAATGGTGCAATATGCAGTATGGGGGCCAGTAAAGGGGACAATATACTGTGTGGAGGCCAGTTAGGGGGAAATATACTGTGCAATGTGTCCTATAAAGGGGATTTGGAAAAGGTATAGTCTACAGTCTGCCCCTGACCATGGCCACACTATTGATGAGTAATTTAACAAAAAGCCTCAAACACTCCCTGCATTAAATCAGTTTATTACGTATATGTATTACAACTAGATACTTGTGTTAGTAGTTGTTACAACTCCTAGCCACAGATTTGCCTAATGCTGGGTTAGATGCATTGCAGCTAGTTTTGTATGTAGTAAATGGGGCAAACATGCCATATGTGTTACCTCTGCAGCTACACAGGAGCCCTGCAGCCAAACTTATATAAAGGATCTGTTAGTTCTATACATATGCTCCTTCTTAAGCATGTTTAGCAAGTACTGGTTGACTGTCACAACCAGCCCTGATCCCTTAGCCAGCGAGTAGTTTCCTGTCCCCCAGAGACTGGAGTTAGTGATGGATGAGGGATTTAGCGTGTGCAAGAGCATCTTCAGCATTACAAGCTAGTTAGTGGCAGATAGGGTTTATAGAAAGTCCCATGTCACTGGACCCCATGCTTGCAGAACCAAGACTTCTTGAACCTGATGATTATTGAACATCTCTACTGTTATGCCAGTTAGGTATCCATGCCCTGCATTAACAATTGTGGTTGGAAAAGAGGACTAGGGTTGTCCCAGATTACCACAGTGGAAAGAGTCAGAGGACTGAGGAAGGAGTGAAAAGCAATAGCCACACCTGTCTGTGTGTAAAGTGCAAAATGTGTAGAACCTGCTGCTATAACTAAATGTGCTTCCATGTTGCTTTGTGATTGGCTGATTTTTGCAAGTAAACTGATCCGCAAACTACACCTGTTTCAAGTGCCATCCAATGTCTTGTGCCTTTATTCGCAACTAACATCAGGGGCACTCCTGAAACATCTTCACATGGGACAGAAGTAGCAGAGAATGCCCCAAGGGAACCCAACACTATTACCTCAGTGCAACCATCTCATCACTTTGATGACCTAGGACACATTTTTGGTGCCAAAAGCCACCTTGACCAGTGAGGCCACTATCTTGAGCCTGCTCCTATCTGTGCCATCTCCACACTGCTGGCAAGTGTGTAAATGACAAAGTGGAAATAAATAAAACAAGTCTAAAATAACTAGCATTCAACTGGCATGAAGAAAATTCAGAGCCCTCTTCTTAAGTGTCTTTTACTAGCACCAGGCAATCATGGAAATGAGAATCACCTCAAAGTGTCTCCATCATTTCCTATGGGCATGTTCAGTCCCTTGTACAGTAGTTATCATTTTTTACAAATTTATGCAAACTACTAGCCGTTTCCTTTCATTTACATGTATATATATTCTGATTTAAGAATGCTTGAATTAAAGAAACAGAATAAAATTCTATGGATGCAAAGTTTTCTGTGAAATAGAATATAATATACTGATGTCTGATGTTCAGGATTTATGTTATGCAAATAAGAGGAGCATTGGTAGAGCCTGAATACCATGAATAACCAGATATCACATGAACAGAGAAAAATCATAGAATTCTCCACTAGATAATGTATTATGGACCAGCTAAAATCCATAATACAGAAGTACACAGAGCAATATATGGCAGCTTATGAAGCTGCAGGAACTCAACATGTTGCTGTACATCCTGCTGTCCTGCTCCTACTTCTGCTTAGCATCCTGCTCTTCTCCACCAGTCCCCTGGTCTTCTGTGGCTGACATCCTGCTCATCTCCCTCAGTGTCATGCCTCTACTGTAGGGAGTTCTGGTGCAGGGACTCAATTATTAATAGCTCCTTATAGGGCTAGTATATACCAAAGACCTGTTTTCCCACCCAATGCTTAGCCAGTTCAAGCCTCTTAAAGAGTATCTGTCACCAGGTGTAGAAAGCTCAATCACATACCTCATATGATGGGCACTGTCACCCTTGCCATTAAAATCCGTTCAGCCACTCCAAAGATATAAGCCCTTTTAGTGTTGATGCAAATTAGAGTAGACTAGCCAAGTGGGTGGTAACACTGTGTTTTTATAGGTTTTCTGTGTGCTGTATGTCATGCAATGTTACCACCCACTTGGCTAGTAGACCCTACTACATATGCCATTTAGCTTTTCAGACCTGGTGATGGGTCCTCTTTAAAGGACGCTTTCCTCAAAACCAAGTACCTGATCAAAGAGATCTATTAGGCACCAGTAGATGTTCTTCTGTCCCAGCTTGTCTTCTGAAATGCTTACCTATCTTCTGCCCTCATTACCTAAGACTCCTTCTGTGATAGCCTCTCTGCTGTGAATACTGGGGACTTGCTTAGACTGTGTATCTGGGTTTAATCCAATGTGAATTCATTGCAAGACAGTGGAAACATATAATCTCCATAACACAGTGTACCAGAGGCCTGGCATTAAAAGGGAAAGTGTCACCAGGAATGACCATAATGTTTTTAGATAAAACATATTTTTTAAGAATCGTTGTTGGTTTTGATTTTCCAGTTCATTATCTATATTTAAAAAAAAAAATCCTAAAAATCTTGCAACTCCAACTCTTGTTATTAAGCCTAAAATAGTTTGCGACTTCCTGTCTCCTAGAAATAGATCAAGGGCCATAGACTCAATGGTCTGGAGCAGACACTATTGACTTCTATGGGAGAGCTATCTAGGCATGCTCTGTGACCAGTATAGAGGTCACTGCACAGAGGGAGGGAGTAAATACACTGTGAAATCCTCTATTGTGACTGGTGGATTCTCTGTCTTATCCACATATACATGATAGCTTTGACCATCAGTGTGCTGAGAAGTAAGGGGCTGCTGCAAAGAATCTTCCCATAGAAAATAGGAAGACTCAGCATATTTTTTGCCTTAGGGTGGGTTCACACTGACGAAAAAAAATGGCTTTGCAGCGCAGAGGGTGCAATCGCACACCCGTGCATTGCTTTAAAAACCCATTGAAGTGAATGAGTTTTTAAGAAAACCGTCTCAAACCTTTCCCTATCCTTTCCCAATCCTTTTTTCTGACATTTAGGTCAGATTCACGGCGCAAATGTGAACCCACCCTTAGTGGCCATAGTCAGAAATGCAGGATTTAGGAACTTCTTGGGGATATTTGGGTGAGCTAAGAGATATTGCGGAGGTTTGAATTGAAATTTTTTTAAGTTTTTATTTTTACCCACATTTTATTTATTTAACTGAACAAAAAAAATTACAGGGTGATACATTTTTATAATGGACTACGTTTATATATCTTGCCTTCAGTAACCATCAGACCTCAGTTTGTCAAAATAAATGTTGCTCTCTGTTTGGCCAAATATTAGACCAAATATTCTTTAAATCGATTTTCTATCACCTATTTATTATCTTTCAATGAAGGGAGAACATGATTTGTACCTCATTTCCCTTTCCATTACATATGAATAGCTGGCAGGTCTAATGGAAGTTAGTCAATGGTTTGCAAATAAGGAAATGCAAGACAGACGCAGCTTGTGTCTTCCCTATTTGTACACCTTGACTAATACTGACAAAGAAAATTGAGCAAAGTATACTTATATACAAATTAAAGTTGACCATTTTACTGACAGATCACAGAACATTTACAGGAAAAGATGAATATTCCTATATTGTTGCCATTCATAATATAAAACATAAACAAAAATTAAATTTCATAAAACGTATTGCTTTTATATAGGGGCCATTAAGAAGTATTATGAACATATGGGAGGCGGTCATTTCTATAAGGATTAATTATGGGTCATTATGAATAGAAGGGGACATCATTTATATAAGAGGTCATTAGGGGCGGAGTATTTATGTCAGGGGTAATCAGGGGCATAATATAAGGGCAATTAACTTAATTAAGGGCTTTATTAAAGGGACTTTCCTATCCAGAGGATTGATAATCAATAAGCTATCAGTGGAACCCCCCTCCCCCCACTGATCAGCTGTATGAAGGCGCTATGGCGCCTGTTTATATCATACTCTGTCTGTTTATAGTGACCGTGTGATGTCATTACAGCCTTGTCACATAGACGTGTATAGGACGAGGCTGTAGTTACATTACATGGCCGCTATGAAATGTATTATACAATGTAAACAGAGAAGGAGTCACAGCTCTTACACAGGTACCACAGTCCCTTCAAACAGCTGATCAGTGGGAGTCCCGGGTGTTGGAATCCCACAAATCTTTTTATTGATGACCTGGAAAACCTTTTAGTTGGGAAACACATTGGCATTATTAATAAGGGGTCAATATTTAAGGGGGATACACAGAGACATTATTAATATAAAGATGCCCTATTATTCATTATGGGGGGTTATATCATATATTTTATAATTGGGGTAGCGGCAGGATGGAGACTTTGTGCAGGTGAGGACAATGTGGCTTCGATGCCTGTAAAAGTGAGGAGCCAAAGATGTCTGTGTTGCAAACTTTACAGAGACAAGTCACAGCTGGAAGAAGTGGTCATGGTGGCCCAAAGGGAAGAGAAGGGAAATGTGAACAATTAACTGCCCTGTATTCACCTAGATGGTCTGTAGAGTTCTGTGTAGAGCGGCAATCTACCACTATATAGTCACTATATAGTGATGATATCGGTATACCTAAGTTGGGGGCCCACTTGGACATGTTTGCTCCCCCTGTGCTGAACCCCTAGCTACGCCTCTGGTCAGAGACAGTTGCCCAGCTCCTCTGTAGATTACCCACCGGTGATGGAGCATTGCCCAGCTGACTAAGCACTGCGTTCAATAGCAGCCACGGCCAGTGTCGTCTTATTCCAATCATTAAAAGCCTTCTCTAAAGATTCGCTTTAATTCCCATAACCACTAGAGGTCACTAAATATACATCTATAATTATAAGTGGCGATAAACATTGGATACATTTTTATAGTGCCCGCCCAACTTTACTATTGTAAAATAAAAATGGCTTAGGTAAAACTATGTAAAAGTTTATAAGTGTGGGTCACCAAGTCATAAAACAAAAGTTAACCCTTTCAAAACTAAGTGTGGAAAAATGCTGCAAAGTAAGAATGCTCTCAAAAATAAAAGTGTGAATAGTTTATTGTTGTCATTCAACAAAAAGTGAATGAAGAAAAGACAAATCTAAATCTCATCCATATTTAGTGTCATTTTTTAACTTTTATATAAACTCAGTTTTATGTACCAAAACATTGAAACATAGGGACAAATGCTAATTTGCTTCTTTTTTCTTTTTGTCACTTAACATAATTCCTTTAACCAAATACATTGAAGTCACAGAATAATCCCTGCACTTTCCCATGTGTAAGAATACCTAATAAATGCACTTTGCTCATTCTACATTACTGCTATATTGTCCAAGAACAAAGGTCACCATTTTTTCCTGCTTTTAAATGGTATATGGGATCTGTAAGTCAGTGCAAAGTTCCCACGGACAGAAATTTTTATCAAAGGCAAAAGACAAAAAAAGGGGCAGAGCTAGGGCAACAAAAACTGGTTACAGGTGTAAACAGTATGTGATATGGACATATTATTATATGTGTCCATGTTGTGTCTAGCGTAAAGTTAGCAGGACTACAAGTCACAGACAACAGTTATACTGACTGCAATGCTTGTTGGCTGTTGGATTCTGTGATCTAGATAGAGAGGAATGCTAGAAGGACACAGATCTTGTCCTCCCTGCATGCTCATCTACCCTATGTTACAGCTGAAGGCCTATGAGAACTGAGGCTGATGTGAGTGCTGAGCCCAATCATGTATTGTATGGTAGTGACATCACTAGTCACTCTCCAGTGACCACTGAGGCTAGTTATTGGTCTCAGCAGTCACATGAGTCAGGGATTCGAGAACGCAGCCCTGCCACAAAAAGGACAGTGGCAGTGAATGTTGGTGAACTGGGGATAGGTGAATATCCTGTTTTTTATTTTACCCCCAACCCTCCTTTCCCGGATGTCCCACTGGTTGTTCCAAATCCTGGACAACCCCTTTAACTTGACATCTATAGGTTTCAG
This sequence comes from Leptodactylus fallax, assembly GCA_947044405.1. Taxonomy (NCBI): domain Eukaryota; kingdom Metazoa; phylum Chordata; class Amphibia; order Anura; family Leptodactylidae; genus Leptodactylus; species Leptodactylus fallax. The sequence goes on from CAMRHE010001117.1 coordinate 101,096, forward strand.
CTACACAGGACATCATCAGCTGGAACATAAATATCCATGTAAGTGATATGACTCTTTAGTGTGATATGGTTGAGCCTGGTACAAATTCTAGTAAACGTAGTCCGTCAGGTTCAATATGCATCACAAACCAATATTTGTGCTGTGTGCAAAACTCTAACCTCTGTGACTGTACCAATCTGCAGAATATAGGTAAGAAGTCATCTTTACCACACAGTGAACGCCATAAAAGATTCAAGTAAGAATATGGTTTTCTCTAAAGCTACCCCATTCTGAATTTATCCCCAGATTTCCCAGTAGATTGGACAGAACATTAAATGGTACCATTATGAAGTAAAATTTGTCCGGAAATGCCCAGTCTACAAACATATAAAAATAATTTTCCCATATGTGAACACCGTAACGGGAAAAAAACCAAAAGAGCCAAACGACCATTTTTTCACTGTTTCGCCTCCCATAAAAATTTTAATACAAAGCAATCAAAACATCACACATTTCCCAAAATGATATAACTAAAAAAAAAAAAGTACATCTGGCCCTGCAAAAATGGCAGCATGTCAATTACACCTACAGAACTGATGGCGGTTTTCCTATGGGTATAATGGAAGCAGAAAGTCCACAGAGGAAACCTCTGCAGACTTTATGTGAAAAGTACTGCGGAAAAACCGCGATGTATTGTCACTGCGGATTTTCCCACAGCGCTTTTTTGCTGCGGCCCGCTACGTGGGGCCTTAGCCTAAATTTGGTATGCCTGGAATCGTACCAACTCATAGAATACGGGTGACATGTCATTTTGGCTGCACAGTGAACACCGTAAAAAGAAAGCTGGTAAGAAAGTCGCAATAAAGCAGTTTTTCTCCAATTCCACCCCATTCTGAATTTTTTTCTAACTTCCCAGTACATCATACGGAATATTAAAAGGTACTTTTACAAAGTACAATTTGTCCTGCAAATATTAAGCCCTCATATGGCTCTGTGAATGAAAAAATAAAAAAGTTATGGGGTTTGGAAGGTGGGGAGTCAAAATCGAAAATCAAAAAATTGCTGCTAGGGGAATGGTTACCTCTGTGCTGCCATATTGCACATTATTATTAGCAGCTGCCAATAGCTCAGGGGCCACATGCATGGAGCCCGGGAGCTACAGTACATGTGACTGCATGGAGCCACTGGTTGGGGAACCCTGCTTTACATATTTAAACTGGTTAGAGAATTACTACAGAATTATTTACTCTTATATCGCCTCATGTGATAATACGTCGCAGCGTAGAGGTCATAGTTACATTGTCACATGAATGGAATGCTCTGTTTCTTGCTAACACGTATGACTGATGCTGAAAACCTATTGTGCCTCTGATCTGCTGTCAATGACTCACCAAAGCAATGAAATGTCAGGTGATATGTAAAATCATTATGTCACAAGTCGATCTTTACCAGTAGGACAGGCATGTCTTCATGGAAGGAGTGCAGTAATGATTAACTATCTGCTGAACAGGGGATAAAAAGGGGATATGAACTGGAACACCTCTGCTAGGAGTACAACAAAACTAGGCAATAAACCAGCAATTTAGTTCATATGTTACATATCACCAGATGTTACATATCACCTCCTATAGTAACAGGTAACAAGATAAAAGATTGTGATCTATTTTTTGGCCAAGGAACATGCAGTAATTCTATTATAATAATAATACATTTTATTTATAGGGCGCCAACATATTCCGCAGCACTTTACAAATTGAGACAAAATGAGAAATTACAGAATAATAAATCAATGCACACAATAGTGAGGGCCCTGCTCGCAAGAGCTTACAATCTATGGTAGCCATTAACCCTTTCCCACCGCAGAAATTTTTCATGAACTGGTAAGATGGAAAAAATATCAGACTGGAGTTAAATTAGAAAAAAAAAATCTGCATTTGTGCCATTTTCTTATGGGTTATGTTTTTATTGTGTTTACTGTACAGCCAAAATGATTTGTTAATTATATTCTGAGGGATGGCACCATCACAGTAAAACCAAATTTAATAGATGTTTTTTGTTATCTTTGAATAACTTTACAAAAATCCAAAACTTTAAAAAATAAAAGGTTATCTGCTGCCTGAGGCAAAAACAAAAATGGAGCCACCCCCTTTATAATGTTCGCTCCACTAGGAAAAAAATAAGCTGCACGAACTGCCTGCAGATTGTGCCGCTGATCAGCCGCAGTACACACAGCACGAGCCTTTCCACTGACTAGCCCGATTTATCTGAGGCTAATCAGCAAGTGAAAGGAGGGGAGATGGGGGCCAGAAAATGGATAGGACTCTGAGGCGGAAGTCTGCCTTAATTCTTCTTCATATTCCACCATGTGAACGGGCCCTAACAGTTCCCCCACAAATAATAAGTCCCCTCACATTGGATAATAGTGCCCCCGCAGGTAATAGGAGCACTATAACCTATGTGGGAGGAGTATTGTAATTCTGGGACCTGGTAGGAAAATTGAAGATGCATCCTGTGTGCTAGAAAAGGTCCGGGTGCCACAGAGGAGGTGGAGGAATGCCTGAAGGCATCTTTAATACACCTGACCCGCTCGCCACTACTACCCCTTCAAGAACACTGAGGGCGAGATGCTCATGCAGACCTGGATATACATAGCTTTTTTATAAGTATATTTTGCAGGGCAAGTTGTACTTATTATTTATAACATTTTAGGCATTGTATTATGTTTTGATTTGTTTTTTGTTCAATTTTTTAGAGGTGGTGAAACGGTGAAAAACATCCATTTGGTCATTTTAATATTTTTATATGTTTATAGTTCAAGTATTTTCCGATGCAGGGATATCTAAAGTGTATCTTGTTTTATATTTTTTAAAATATTTTTTGGTTTTTATTTTTATATGTGATATAAGGAAAGGGGGGTGATTTGAAATTCCATATTTTATTAGAATTTTGTATTACTGTATTTATACTGACCTACAGAATAAAGGTAGCACTTTACCACAAAGTGAATGCAATAAAAATAAAACCCATAAAAAATTTATTTTTTATAATTTCACCCCACAAAGAATTTTTTTTCTCACTTTGCAGTACATAAATAAAAAATTAAATGGTGCCCATGCAAAATACAACTTGGCCACCAAAAAAATAAGCTCTCACATGGCTATGTTGATGGAAAAATAAAAATGCTATGTCTCTTGGAAGGTGGGAAGGAAAAAAACAAAGTGAAAAAAAAAAAATTGGCCTAGGGTTCAGTTATATTCTGGTAATTTTGTCAGTCCTCTAACATATTTGTATTAAAAAAAATTGCATTGGAACAAGCACTTAATTTATCACTTTTTGAAAAACAAGTACAATATTTTGTTGTGTCAATTTTATGTGACATTTAATATACTGAAAGGTAAGTGTTCAATAAATTTGTAATGGACAATACAATTAAAAATGTGGTCCCAGAGCTAAAAAGCACATTGTTGGCTTTTTTTTTTCTATAATGCTCTCTAGCACCTTAACGCAGCTTTTTTTTTTGTTGCATATTTTGTTGCGGTTTTTTGAGCCAAAGCCAGGAGTGGATGGAGCAGAAGGTAGAAGTATATGAGCTTCCTATATATTCTCCATTCCTTTTGTAGCCATTCTTGGTTTTGGCTGAAAAAAACTGCAACAAAATCTGCAACAAAAAAAACTGCATTTCCGCAACGTGGGGCTTTAGCCTAAAGCGGGTCTTTGGGAATTGGTCAAAAAACACAAAATATAAAACATATCAGGGCACTGGTCTTAGTTCGAGTCTTAGTATGATGCATCTGCTGGTTATTAAGCCTATAGGTAATAATAATAATAATAATAATAGTCCTTTAATAGTCCCACAATGGGGAAATTCAGTGTGTTACAGCAGCAAAGATAAGCAGATACAAATACAAATACAACATGTACAGGAATGTTCCAAGGTGAGAGGCATTACATTAATAGCAGACAGACAGATAGGACGTAGCAGAGGGGGGGGGGGGATTTAACAGGCAGAGAGATATTTCAGTTCTCTGTGTGTAATGATCTCCGCTTAGGTCGGTGTTGGTTGTACAGCCTAACCGCGGTGGGGAGGAAAGACTTCCGATAGCGCTCCTTCTCACACCTAGGGTGGAGCAGTCGGTCACTGACAGTACTGCTCAGCGCGATCACAGTCTCATGCATGGGATGGGACTTCTTCTTCTGCATGGAGCTCACCACGGACAGTATCCTTCTGTCACCCACCACCTGCACTGGGTCCAGTGGGCTCCCCAGGACAGAGCTGGCCTTTCTAATCAGCTTGTCAAGTTTATTTCTGTCCCTGGTTGATATACTGCTCCCCCAGCAGGCCACTCCAAAGAAGATGGCTGATGCCACTACCAAGTTGAAGAAAGTTCTAAGAAGTGCCCCCCGGATTCCAAAGGCTCTCAGCTTCCTAAGCAGGTAGAGCCTGCTGTGGCCCTATGATCTGCCCAGTCCAGCTTATTATTAAGGAGCAAACCCAGGTACTTATAGGTGTTCACAATCTCGATGCCCGTCCCCAGGATGTCCACTGGTTTAGGAGGGCTTCTGCCTTTGCGGAAGTCCACCACCATCTCCTTGGTCTTCCCCGCGTTAATCTTCAGGTGGTTCCGGTGGCACCAGTCCACAAAGTCCTGGTTCAGTTCTCTGTACTCCCTGTCATCATCATCTGTGATGAGACCCACTATTGCAGAGTCGTCAGAATACTTCTGTAGGTAGCAGCTGGATGAGTTGCACCTAAAATCTGCAGTGTACAGTGTGAAGAGGAAAGGGGCGAGAACCGTACCCTGAGGTGCCCCCGTATTACAGATCACGGTACCTGACACACAGTCTCGGGCTCTCATGTATTGAGGTCGATTTGTGAGGTAGTCTAGGATCCAGTTGGAGAGGTGGTGGTCCACTCCAGCAAGGCCCAGCTTGTCCCTCAATAACCTGGGCTGTATGGTGTTAAAAGCACTGGAGAAGTCAAAGAACATTATTCTCACTGTGTTCCCTGGTTTCTCCAGGTGAGACAGAGCCCTGTGCAGAAGATGGATGATGGCATCATCTACCCCAATGCCCGGCCGATAAGCAAACTGGAGGGGATCCATAGCGGGGCTCACTAGAGGGCGGAGATGTGTGAGAACCAATCTCTCTAAGATCTTCATCAGGTGGGATGTCAGTGCTATAGGTCTGTAGTCGTTGAGGTCCATAGGGTGGGGTTTCTTTGGAACTGGTACCACACAAGAAGATTTCCATAATTCAGGGACTATATAATTGTTAAAAAATATATATATATACAGTGCCTTGCGAAAGTATTCGGCCCCCTTGAACTTTTCAACCTTTTGCCACATTTCAGGCTTCAAACATAAAGATATAAAATTTTAATTTTTTGGTGAAGAATCAACAACAAGTGAGACACAATTGTGAAGTGGAACGAAATTTATTAGTTATTTTAAACTTTTGTAAAAAATAAAAAACTGAAAAGTGGGGCGTGCAATATTATTCGGCACCTTTACTTTCAGTGCAGCAAACTCACTCCAGAAGTTCAGTGAGGATCTCTGAATGATCCAATGTTGTCCTAAATGACTGATGATGATAAATATAATCCACCTGTTTGTAATCAAGTCTCCGTATAAATGCACCAGCTCTGTGATAGTCTCAGGGTTCTGTTTAAAGCGCAGAGAGCATCATGAAGACCAAGGAACACACCAGGCAGGTCCGTGATACTGTTGTGGAGAAGTTTAAAGCCGGATTTGGATACAAAAAGATTTCCCAAACTTTAAACATCCCAAGGAGCACTGTGCAAGCGATCATATTGAAATGGAAGGAGTATCAGACCACTGCAAATCTACCAAGACCCAGCCGTCCCTCTAAACTTTCATCTCAAACAAGGAGAAGACTGATCAGAGATGCAGCCAAGAGGCCCATGATCACTCTGGATGAACTGCAGCTGAGGTGGGAGAGTCTGTCCATAGGACAACAATCAGTCGTACACTGCACAAATCTGGCCTTTATGGAAGAGTGGCAAGAAGAAAGCCATTTCTCAAAGATATCCATAAAAAGTCTCATTAAAAGTTTGCCACAAGCCACATGGGAGACACACCAAACATGTGGAAGAAGGTGCTCTGGTCAGATGAAATCAAAATCGAACTTTTTGGCCACAATGCAAAACGATATGTCTGGCGTAAAAGCAACACAGCTCATCACCCTGAATACACCATCCCCACTGTCAAACATGGTGGTGGCAGCATCATGGTTTGGGCCTGCTTTTCTTCAGCAGGGACAGGGAAGATGGTTAAAATTGATGGGAAGATGGATGGAGCCAAATACAGGACCATTCTGGAAGAAAACCTGTTGGAGTCTGCAAAAGACCTGAGACTGGGACAAAGATTTATCTTCCAACAAGACAATGATCCCAGACATAAAGCAAAATCTACAATGGAATGGTTCACAAATAAACGTATCCAGGTGTTAGAATGGCCAAGTCAAAGTCCAGACCTGAATCCAATCGAGAATCTGTGGAAAGAGCTGAAAACTGCTGTTCACAAACGCTCTCCATCCAACCTCACTGAGCTCCAGCTGTTCTCCAAGGAAGAATGGGCAAGAATTTCAGTCTCTCTATGTGCAAAACTGATAGATACCCCAAGCGACTTGCAGCTGTAATCGCAGCAAAAGGTGGCGCTACAAAGTATTAACTTAAGGGGGGCCGAATAATGGCCGCTAGTGCTGTCCCCAGTCCTAGAATGTAACTAGCATAGGTTTCCTGCTGCTGGAGGAGAGTTGTGTGGTGCAGGAGCGCAGCTTTATGTCATATGTTTCTGTTCAGGCTGTGTAGGAGAACATCTCCAGTTGGTGTGTACTTAATGCTACATATACATGACCGATGACATCCATGTGCTGCCTGTGCCTTCACAACCCCTTCACTGATCTCAGTGAGCCTGGGCTGCAGAACGGATAGGAATAGGACCTGTCTTGAGTTCTGCCCCAGGCTCACGGACCCATACACGGGCTTGTGAATATACAAGGCCATGTGTATGGGGGCCATATAATGAATGGGTCAGTGTGCTGTATGTATATATAGAACTGAAACGTTGCTGTTGGAGTAAACCCACATATCACTTTTTATTCATTAATCTGGAGTGCTGCCTGTTCCTTAGATAGATAGATAGATAGATAGATAGATAGATAGATAGATAGATAGATAGATAGTTATAAGGTTACTGCAGTCGGCACTGTATTATTGGGATACTCTACCCTAGAAATGATCAGTCTAGAGTGAATATATACTGTTTTTCAATAATACTGCATCCAAAAGTCACAATTTTTTGTATGAAAGGCATATGAAGGGTCTCATCAGCCCCATAGACCTCTTTGGTTGATATATTACAGATCTTGAAGTTTGTAAGGAGCTGTAATATGGCCATATGCAAGAGGCCTAAAACTGGATTTACTGGAGCTCCAATCCAGTGCTGAAAGATAGACATCTAAGTGAACTCCTGTCTCTTATATGCAGTTTGCACTTAAGGTAGGTGTGCCATGTAATTACTTACATTTAGCTCTTGCTTGTTCTCTTGTTATAATAATTGATTGGCCAATTGTGCAACCAAAGATAAAAAATAGAAATGTCTAATAATAGCTTATTATTATTATAACAATTATGGCGCTGAATACTGAGATGCATAAGAGGTTGTTCCATGAAGATAGCCCTTGCCCACGTGCCCTATTTCTGCTCTGCATATGGACATGATAGAGGGGGTTCCCTCATTCTTTGATCTTGCCTCTCCTTGCCTTACATCAAGAAAGTCCGCAGAGTTTTCCTCTGCTTCAATTATATCTGTAGGGAAACCGCTGGCGTTTCCGTAGATATAAATGACATGCTGCAATTTCCAAAACCACAGTTTCTGAAATCACAGTATGTCCGCTTCTCATATTTTTATACCACCTTTTGTGCCTAAGTCTCCCTTTACAGAATCCCTCTTTGACTATTGCTGATCACCTGGGACTTTTAGCATTAAAAGGTTAATTTACTCCTTTCTGATACGCTGTGTTGTCCTCTGCTGGTCTTCTGAAAAGGAGAAGCCTTGTGAGAAGCTTCTCCTGGATCAGTGATATAATCTGTTTTGCGGCAAAATTAGTTTGCGCTATAAAAAAAAATCTCTAAAAGTTAGACATGTGATGGCCATGCCCACTTTCTAGATGGTAAACCAAAAGTGTCAAGTTTGTTGATGAGATCCTTTTTGGCACAAACCATTAATAAAGATGTCTAACACTAAATCAAGCACAGCAGCAGTAGTAAATTCTGTCTGTGACACATTCAACACTTATTATTTTCCATCTCAAAATGGGCAAGGCCATCGCTTGTCTATCTTTTAGACATATTTACTTAGCACCAACTTTAATTTGTGACTGGCTAACTTTATTTGGTACACAGTTTGGCACATTTTCTAGCGCACCAAATGTATGTACTACAACGACAGTAGAGGGGTGAAGGCCAACCTCTCCATTTAGCAACCTTAGGTGGGTGACCTTTGGTAATGTGTCCCTACCCAAGACAGGTTAGCAACCCCTATGTGGCAAGTTAAAGGAGATGTTAAAGTGGTTGTACAGTTAAGGGCACTTATTCCTTATCCACAGAATAAGGATAAGTCTCAGATTGCTGGGGGTCTGACTGCCAGGTCCCTCAATGATCAGAAGACCAGGGGACCAAAAGTGTGACTCCAGCCATTCCTATAAGGCTGCTGGGATTGCAATCTCTTCCAGTGCCCACATCCCTATAGGAATAAATGGCACTACATTAACAAGGAGGCTTTAGGGGAACTTTTAGTCCTCTGGTGTCTTGATCGCTGGGGAACCCTCAGCAATCTGACACTTATTGACACAACCCCTTTAAGCTCATTTTACCCACCGATATATGTGATTGTTGTATCAATGTAACACTGTGTTATTACTTTGCCATGTATTAGATGCTGTTTTCATTTGCAGGTGTTAGTGGCCATTTGATGTGTCCTATGCTATCATCCAATGATTGCAGCGTGATGTTTAGGTTGTGTCAAGACAAGGACTCAACATATATAGAGAAACCTTCCTGGTTTGGCAGTCCGGCTACATGGTGTTTTTCTGTGGTTCATGTCATCCTGGGAAGTAACCTTCTACTTCCTAAAACACCAGGGAACTGAGTCTGTGAGCACAAGTGGGAGCAATGCCTGTGAAGACGTAGTGGTGCCCATCACCTTGTAAGTTGCTGTATTTCATTGGCTGTAAAATTTTGTACACCAATTGTGTCCTTTATTCTACAATCAAGCTCAGTAAATTTTTGGTTTTAGCATTTGAATTGATGGGTGGTTCTTGCTGTCATGACTATACTACTACACTGCCAAACTGTGAGCACATCATACGCCAAAGCAATAAATCTGTCCAAATTAAAAACACCTTGGGATTATCAAAGTCAGTTTCAAGGATAGGTCATCAATATCAAACCAGTGGGGTGTAGCAAGTTGGACCCGCTCTGATCTCATAACTGCAATAAATATTAGATGGTCACCAGTTTGACATCTAGTACCCCACTGATGATCTAATGAAAGGGGCCACAGCAGTAATGAACACAAAAACACTCCGCCCACTGTGCAGTGGTTCTGAATGGTTGCTGCCACTTCAATCAACTGATCGATGGGTAAGGGACTGAATAAATCATCAATATAGAAGTCTTTTATTATGAAACAAAACAGAAATAATAAATTTGCTCCACTGTGACAACATGATGAGTTGTAGCAAGCAAACAAATTATCTACCTGTGAAGCATAGCTATAATATAAGCTACATATGAGCAACATAAAATATGGCGGTAAGTTATTGGGATAAGATTTGGTATATTGTATTACAGATTTTTTTCACCTAATTTTTGTTTTAACCTGGACAATCATATTGTTGATAAAGGGCTGGAAGTTCTCACTATAACACAATTAAAAGATCGGAGATATAGACTGCAGGGCATCTCTGATACAAACCCAAGCCTCACAAATCACAAAACATTGGATCTTTTTACACCCTTTGAGATTATTCACCAGCCTAATAATACAAAAGTAGGACAGCAATGTAATATCAGTTCATTGTACGCAGGTAACTCCCTCAGTTATCACGCAGATGGTTTCCTGCCATGTGTGTGCTGTGACTCCATCCATACTACACAGATGAATGAACTTTGCTTTATATGCTTGTAAGGTGTGGAGCTGAGCCCCCTCCAGGGTGTGCAGGATTTTTGCTGTTTCGTCATCACATAAGCCATAAACTGCATTGTATACATTATTTTATCTTAGAAGAGCTTTGCTTCATGCGTTTTCAAGTGTTGCTATTTGATTTATATGTCATGTTGGTACCAAAGTTATAGTTGAGAATATTATCTGTTTGTTTAATGCACCAAATGTCTGTTCAATGCACCATGCTACTTGCATATCTATGGCTTTTCAGTCAATAGCACACTATGTACTAGCATATTACATAGAGAGCTATAAGAGTACTATAATTCTCAGCATATCCAGGTTGTTAGTATATATTTAAGAGAGGAGTGTAAGAGATGAGTACTACAAGTCCCAGCCTTTACATTGAGCCCAGCTCTCATGCAGAATCCATCCCTTATCCCAGTTCATCCTCCTAATGTCACATGACTATCATCACAGATCCTTTAGTCGTCATATATACGTCCCACTGCTGAGCCCCGCCCCCTCATGTCACATGACACCATCATAGGTCCTTTAGTCAATGTTTATACCTCCCACAGCTGAGCTCCGCCCCCCCTCAAGTCACGTGACATCATCACTGGTCCTTTAGTTGTCACTTATACTCCCCACAGCTGAGCTCCGCCCCCTCATGCACTGATCACTTGTGGTGATCTCCTTACAGATCACTTAGTCTCTCTTGTGAGTTGGGTATCTGGTAGATTTGCCAATTCTTCTGGAAATCTAAGCAAACATGCACACAAACGGCTAGCACACTCACCCATTATTTTCTTATGGCCCTATACACATGCCCGAGTATTATCACAGGTCCATGTAGGGGGCCGTGAGCCCAGTGGCGAAACTAAGGCTAGGTCGTATTCCTGTCCATTTTGTGGCTCAGAGTCATTAATGAAATGTATGGGTCAGTGGAGGTCACGGACAGAACACGGATATCATCCATATGACGTCTGTGCCGTTTTCTTACGGACGCTTACATTCACTTTTGGTATATGTTGATCTAAATTTTGCTTACCCTTTATTTTGGGGTCCAGTAGTTCGATCTTACTTAAGATGGTTGCCAACTTCTAGTAATGGCTGTAGTGTGTAACCATGAGGACCTTGTACATCAGGCCTTGTTACCATAGTAACCAATCAGAGACCAGCTTTTGTGAACAGCTTTGGGGAAATGATAATGGCTGTGAATGGTTGCTATGGGTAACCTCTACTTATTATCAGGAATATAAACCCCCTAAATATATCTACCCATATTTGTGGGGCATTATTGAAGGCAACCTTCTCATGAAAAAATCAGTGCAGTCTATTGGCAGTATGTTATAGAGCAGGAAGAGATGAGCAGATAATAATAACTTTATATAGCGCCAACATATTCTGTAGCACTTTACAAATCAGAGGACACATGAACAGACAGTATGAGACATTACAATGTGACAAAGGAATAAACATATCAAACAATAGGAGTGAGGGCCCTGCTCACAAGAGCTTACATTCTATGAGGAGATAGGGGGGGACACAAGAGGTCAGAGGGCTTGTTTGCTACCATGGTCCAGCCATCTTTTAATAGAAAAGGTTGTGTAACTGAAGCTGTATGAACCTGTCACCAGCCGGTATCTGTGAATAAACAGATACTAAGTGCAAGGTGCAAGGAGTGAAGTGTAACTTCTAGATGGAAAGGCCAGGATCAGAGGAAGGATAAAAGGTGTTATTGTTCTCCACCTCTGCACACTACACTGTGATCAGGGCACGTGATAAGCCTGACCATACAGATGTGATTTTAGGGCAGTTTTGAAGCTGCTGTAGTTGGGGATTAATCGGATTGTCTTGGGTAAAGCATTCCAGAGCACCGGTGCAGCTCAAGAAAAGTTGTGGAGACGGGAGTGGGATGATCAGATAACAGGGGATGCAAGTCTAAGGTCATTGGCAGAGCGGAGAGGACGGTTAGGGAGGTAGACAGTGACGAGAGAGGAGATATAGGGGGGCGCAGTGCTATGGATGGATTTGTGGGTCAGTGTGATAATTTTATATTGTATTCTGTGATGGATGGGAAACCAATACAGAGACTGACACAAGGTAGATGCATCTGTGTACCGGTTTGACAGAAAGATGAGTCTGGCGGCCACATTCAGGAGATTGTAAAGAGGAGAGTTTAGTAAGAGGAAGCCCACTTAGAAGAGAATTGCAGTAGTGAAGACGAGAGAGAATCAGAGTGACAATGAGGGGTTTTGATGTTTCCACAGTAAGAAAAGGGCGAATTCTAGAGATGATTTTATGGTGCAGGTGGCAAGAGCGTGCAAGTGTCTGAATATGTGGGGTAAAGGTGAGATCTGAATCAAATACAACCCCCAGACAGCGGGGATGCCGCCTCGGGGTAATAGTAAGGCCACAGACAGAAATGGAGATATCAGGGTTAGGTCGATTAGTAGATGGAGGGAACACAAGAAGTTCAGTTTTTGAAAGATTCCATTTCAGATAAAGAGAAGACATGATGTTAGAGACAGCAGAGAGACAGTCACTGGTGTTCTGTAGTAGTGCAGGAGTGATGTCACGGGATGAGGTATATAGTTGGGTATCATCTGTATAAAGATGATATTGAAAGTCAAATTTGTGAATGGTTTGTCCAACTGGAGCTGTGTACAGAGAGAAGAGGAGGGTACCTAGGACCGAGCAGATTGAGATATACTTTCGTGGAAAAAAATCTGAATAACCTGTCTCATATCTATTTATCTGACAGTTCTGTCTATGTTTAGAAGAATTAATAGGGGTAGATTTATTAAAATGGTCTAAAAGCAAAACTTACAGTAGTTGTCAATCACTGATAGGATTACCTTCTTGACTTATTAACATAAAAAGATCATAGATTTAGATAAATTACAGATTATACTGAATATTTCTTACATTTCATATTATATATCAGTCTACTCAGCTCCTCTTGCTCTATAGCATGCTGCCTGCAGATTGAACAGCATTTTCCATGTGTGTTCCCTTTAAGCCCTGTCCGTAGAATATAGTCCACCTTGTGATGTTGTTCTCCAGTTGTGTTGTTTTTACCTGTGTAGCAATTGTGTTTGTTGTTCAATTATTTGCATATTCTGCCTAGTAACAGTGCTGTATCAGGGAGGAGGATCAGACCAACAGACAGAGCAATAGAGAAAAGTATGGAATGAAGTGCTATGTGACACTGCAAACCAGTGTAACACGAGAGGTGTGGACCCACTGTGTCACTAAACTGGTTTGACTTTGGGCTACTCTGGAGAGAATTATCTAATTGGTCCCCTGGCTTTCACCTTTGAAACCCCACACGGGGATCTGGATTTAAGGATGCTGTAGGGAACTACCAGGTCTCTACCTCTAGGAGTGTTAGACCTCATGCACATGAACTAGTGTGCACCCTATGTGGGGCCAAGTTTGGAACGGAATGCAGTTGGGTGACACTTGGAGTGACATCTGAGTGCATTCTGTCATACATTTACCTCTATGGGGGACTTCCGATCCGTTCTGATGACACGGAGCAGGATAGAGCAGACAAGAATACATCACAGAATGCACTCAGATGACACAAACACGGTCCCACATCGGAAGCACACTTGGTCGTGTGCATGTGGTCTTAGTGTTAATGGAGTGTTAGTGACAGATGACTCTGGTAGGTCAACCGGCGCTGATGCGTACCACGAAGGTAAGAATCAGAGACATAATCAAAGGACAATCCGAGGGCAGGGAGAGTTTATGCAGGACAGAACAACAGGTTCAAAGTCAGGTAACAAGCCAAGGTCAAACACAGGTATACAGGAAATATAGCAGTAGAGAAAACATATTCTAAGGATCAAGCAAGCTAGGAGCCTTATTGACCAGGTATCTTCTTCTGGGGGATGCTGCCTTAAATAACCCGCAGGTGCAGGGAACAGCTGGCAAGGTTTACATTAGAGTTGGGCGAACCGACTAGACTATTCCAAATTGTTTGTTTATTTACAAAACCGAACAAATGGAGATCTGTCTCGGGCAAACTCAAACAGCTAATGTCTCTTCAGATTTCAAAGTATAATAGGTGGAGGCCCAAAAGAGATGTAAAAAATAAAGAAAAACATTCATATTCCATCACCTCCTTTGGTCCTCCTTGTGGCCTCCAGTGCTCTCCTGGTAATGTCATGTGCCTGGGGTCACTGCTGACGTCATGACACTCGGTGTGCCCATGTCACCATTGAGGCCCAATCACTCAGCAGTGACCTTGGGTGCATGGCATCACCGAGAAGGCAGAGAGAGAGTGTCGGATGCCACTAGGAGGCCAAAAAGAGGTAACGGAAGGTGCATATGTATGTTTTTTTTTTTATTTTTTACACCTCCCCTGGGCCTCCACCTTTTATACTCTGGGGTCTCAACCCGAAACAAATCTTGAGAGGTATGCCCATTTTTACTTACAGCTCTTTTTTTAAGGACCACTGCGCCCTACAGGCAAGTAGTGAAGTACAGTGACCATGGCCAAGGAGAGCAATGCAGATGAAATAGAATACCAGCGGCCAGGCGGTTCTATATCCAATATCCCAGAATAGGTTCCTTTCATATCAATTGCATCCATATTGTGACATTACATTCCTGCCCTTCTCATATATACAGGTTCTACCAATTTATAAGGTGCATGGGAACCTTTACTCTTGAAACACACTCTGGTGGAGGGAATGGTTCCAATACAGTATGTTATAAAGTTGTTAGTTTTGAAAATTTCTAAACTGAACCTGGCAGTACCGTGTTAGCCTTAGAAAGTAGTGGAAGAGTGAAGAAATCAGGCGATACCTTTTAGAGGCTAATTGAGTATATTTCATGGTAAGCTTTTGAGAGTCTAGTTCTCTTCTTCAGACATGGTGTTATACAAGAAACTGAAAATTCACAGACGTTTTATACACAGAAGACATGGACCTTCAAAGGATCTTAGAATCTTTAAAAATAACAAAATGCAATATAAGTAGAGAAGTTATTTACAACAGGTCAGGAAATAAACAATCTGGAAACTTGCGGGGCGTGACGGAGGGATCAGTAATTCTTGCTGTTATCTGTTTGCTATCAGGTGGTGATTTGTAACCATCACTGGTCATACATAGTGTGACATGAAGCTGGTATGAATATTAAGTCCAAATTGCGGAGTTTGAAATTTTTGCATTAACTTATATTCCCATTCCTTTCTCTCCCTCTGCGTCTTAAAATGTCCAATTAAAACCACAACCCTCAAATCTTCAATAGAGTGGTCTTCTCTGGAGGAATGTGCGGCCACTGGGAGATCTGTTCTGCTGTTATTAATGGTGGATCTATGTGAGTTCATTCGCTGACTGAGTCTCTGCCCTGTTTCCCCCACATAGAGGCCTGTGGTGGGACATTGCACACACATTATGAGGTACACCACATTGGAAGACCTGCAGGAAAATGTCCCCCTAATTCTGTGCACCTGTTGTGACTGTGGGATAGGTACACTGTCAGTGGTGTGGATGTGCCTGCAGGTCTTGCAACTGTTTAGCAGGCAAGGTGAAGTGTCATTTTCAGTTGGGGCCTTCAGGGCACTCCGGACAATAATATGCAGCAGGTTTGGTGGTTGTCGAAAGGAAAGGAGAGGGGGGACTGGAAATATGTCTTTGAGTCGGTTGTCCCTATGTAGCACAGGTTGGAGCTCCTTGGCAAGCCTTCATAGGATCCCCAGATGTGGGTAGTAAACTGAACCTGTACTTTGGCTTGGTTCACATGGTGCTTTCTTAACCACTTCCGGACTGCCCATAGAGTATATACGTCCGGAAGGTGATTGTCTAGTTCTGCAAGGACATACCGTACGTCCAAGCAGAACTCGTGCAGCTACTGAAACAGGGAGCCGGCTGTAACTTCAGCTGGAGCTCCCAGAGAGAAGGCAGAGACACCCCCGACACAGCATACAAAATAAAAATTACCGAAACGGAGAGGAAAAACTATTTTATAAAATTTTTTAGTAGCACTTTGTGGTATTAAGTAAAAAAAAATTTAAAGTGAAAAACAGACACGTTTTCCCTCCTCTTTTGTTTATATTTTCCCTGATGTAAAAAAAAAAAAATTAAACACATGCAAAAATAAAAACATAAAAATAAAGCCCTATCTGTCACCGAAAAAAAGACGCAAAAATTAGTTGAATAACGCAAATGATAAAAATGTTATGGCCCTCCAAAACCGCACATAGAAAAAAAACCTGAAAATGTGTCTGGTCCTGGACCAGAAATTGGCCCGGTACTGAAGTGGTTAATTAAGAATTCATGCTTTTCTAATTAATTGCCCCCATAGTTTCATGCCCCCACAGTTTCAAGTCCCCCTCTTTGTTTTTCCCACAGTTTCATGTCCCCCATCCCAGGTTGCAGTTTCATGTCCCCCTAACCCAGGCTGCCCTCACAGCTTCATGTCCCCCTCAGGTTGCCCCCACATTTTCATGTCCCCTTTCAGGTGACTCCACTATATATATCAAACAAAGAAACAAAAAACCCTTAATACTCACCTTTCCCCCATTCCCTTTTTCTCTTCTGTCTCTGATCCCGGAGTCTTCAGGGAGCAAAAGGCGCGATGTAAGTGACGTCACTACATCAAAGACAGGTGCAGAATGGTGAGGCAGGAAGTGGACGACTCTCCGCTTCACCATTGTTTTCAACTCATCTGCTTCTGGAGGACGCGGATGATTTTGTAGTTGGGGCAGCCTGGAACAGTTGGACCCACTGCTGGAAATAGTGGGACAGCAAATGCTGTCCAAAGGGGGCCCTGCTACCATAGGGCCCAATGCAAGTGCACCATTGGCCCTATAGTTAAAGTGGCCCTGGTGCAATAAAAGAAAAAATTGAAGTTTTAGGGCCCTTGCACATGACTGAATCCTATCTGTGGAAAACAGTCCATGTGTGAGCTGTATTTCCTGGACTGAACTCGAGTGTGTGTATAGGAGTCACTGCATCGTAGTCAGTTATGATGCAGTGAGCTTCCAAAAGTCCCGAACGCTACAGTAATGAACTGACATAAGGCTATCTGTTCATTTGTGTAGCAATTGGGCCGTTCTGGAGCTCACTGCGTAATAACTGACTACAATGCAGTGACTCCTATGCACACAGCTGAGTTCAGTCCACATATGGACCTTTTTCCACAGACAGGACTCGATTGTGTGCAAGGGCCCTAATTTAAATGCTTCTGGACTGCCTGTTGGTTATATACGTTCAGGTGGTCCACTCGTAACCCTGCAAGGATGTACCCATACTGTACGTCCTTACAGTGATAAGCAGTTACACCGTGCAGCGGTATAAGCAGGGAGCCAGCGGTTACAGCCGGAGCTCCTATAGGGGTGACAGGGACTGTTTATTGAGCCCTGTGTACACAGATATAGGAGACGTAATGATGAGGCTCCACTTCCGGTCTCACGGTCACATGAATGCTGGGGACGGGAACTCCATGACCTGATGTTAAAATGCCCCCCCCCCCCCAAAGATCTATTATGACTTAATGGGGGAGAAACAATGTGTAAAAATATAAAGAAAAAGAGAAAAAAAACACCACTACTACGTCCACGTCACAGGTTCTAGCACTGACCTCAGTGACACAGCAATGAGTGTCACTATGTAAAAAAAAAAGAAGAACACAACAAAGAGGGAAAACTTAAATTTTAAAATAAATTTTTAGTAGCACTTTGTGCTATAAAAAAACATGAAAAACGTGAAAAACACACATTTCCCCTTTTACCCATACCCAATACCCATTTTATTGGATATTAAAACAAAGAAAAAAATGGAAAAATAAAAAACAACATAAAAATGAAACCCAATTTGTCACCGAAAATAGATGCAAAAATTATTTCAGTAATCCAGTAAAAAAAAAAAAAAAAAAAAAATCTCATGCCCTCAAAATCGCATGTGCGAAAAACCCGAAAATGTGTCTGAGTAAAAAGCAACATATGAACCCAGCCTTACAGCCTACAAACCAACAGGTCATGCCCTTTGAGAAAACTATTCCCCCCCCCCCCCAGATGTCCAGCACATGACATCAGCAGAGCAATGTTTGCAGGAAGTAACCAGCAGGCGTGCTAGAGCTGTACATGATAGCTCATATGTGTGCTCATATTGTATGTGGTCTCATTTATAAAAAAGAAGTGTTAGCTTTCAGACAGGCTAAATAGTAGTGGTTTTTAACAAATGTAAACCAAATTTGGAAAAAATGACGCACAGAGTTTACGTTCTTAAGGTCCGCTTGGAGACCGAAAAACGGAAACCTAATCTGTTTAAAAAGCGGTTACCGGCGGAAGCCCCATAGACTATAATGGGGCCTGCCGGATTTCTGCCCAGTTTCCGCCCAAAAAATTCTATTTGCAGGACTTTTCTCTCCGCATTTTTCAAGCGGAATGAAGGACAGAAACCCTGAACGGGCAACAAGCACAGATGTGAACCCAGCCTTTATCTTGCCTATAGTACACTTTCACAGAGTAACTATAATGTATCTTTTCATTTAGGATATAAGAATCTGATTGTTAAGGGGTTAATAGAATTTGCTATTTGTTTGCATGTATTTTGGGTGAATTGTAACTTTCTGTAATTTTGCACAATCATTTTTAGTAGTGTTTTCTCCTATAGAGAGGTTTATGGAGATAAACAAAGGAATAGACGCCATACAGCATGCTACTGTTTAATAAGAACACCACTAAGACTATGTTCACATCTGCGCTTGGGTTTCCATTCTTTGGGTCCGCTTGGGGACCCGAAAAACAGAAACCCAATCCTCTTTAAAAGCGGTTACCCGTGGAAACCCGCGGACCCCATTGACTATAATGGGGTCATTGGGTTTCCGCCCGAAAAATGTGCAGATGTGAACTAATCCTGACCTCCAAAAGCACAAAAATGCCAAAACATGTTTTGAAAATAGTTTTTCTGCAACATTTTTTTTTCCGCAGTGCGTGGTTGAGATTAAATGAAGTCTCCTTCCCATTGCTGTGACTGTAAAATGCAGTGTTTTTTTGCTGCTGTGTTTCTGAATCTACCTAAAAATGCTGTGATTCCGCACCGTGTCACCACAGCCTAAGGCTTAACAGGTCTGCGGGATGATATCCATGTGCCGCCTGTGCCTACATGGACCCTTTGATTTCCTGCAGTAAGCTCAGGCCACAGAACGGACAGGAATAGGACCTGTCCTGAGTTTTGTCCTGGACTCCCGGCCTCCTACACAGACTTGTGATACTATATAGGCGTGTGTATGGGGCCATAGAAAATAATGTGTTAGCCATTTCACAGCCAAACACAGCTGTGTGCATGATGCCTAAAACTAGTAATAGACCAAGACTGGCAATGGAAATTATTAATTAATTTTAAAAAAGTGTCTATTTTTTCTAGAAACAGCACCAGTCCTATGCCCACAGGCTTTGTCTGACCCTGCGACTCATCCTCATTTAAGTAAGTAAGCTACAATACTAGACACAGACCACACACATGAGTTATAAAACACCATAGCAAGAGACTTGTTCTATTCTTCTAGGGCAGGTCTAATATCCCAGACGTACAGCACGATCCCAATGATGCCGGCCAGAGGCGTAACTAAAGTCTTGTGGGCCCCGGTGCAATCTTTTGTCCGGGGCCCCCTACCTCATCCCTACAGCGAATTCTTGATAGTTTAGTTAACCTTAGTGTGGTTAGGGTAATCTGTGGCTCTCCTTGGCTTGTGGGCCAGATGGAAGCTGCAATCTCAATACTGATGCCAGTGCCCCCTAAGGCTCCTGGGCTACGTTGCGACTGCACCCTCTGCACCCCCTCAAGTTGCGCCCCTAATGCCGGCAGTTCCAGCCATTAGACCCACAGTTGTGATGGAATTTGTGGCTGTAGTACAGTCCCTAACAAAAGTTCTGTCGCTTATCCATGTTGTGGAATCAAAAGCTTATAACCTGACTTTAAATTCATCCATTGGTTTTAGAAATGACTCATATGAAAGCTGAAACCCTCCCAAATGATTTTTTGGTTAAGAAAATAAATTGGCTTCACTGCTGAAATATTCATCATTTAATGAACACAGAAAGGTCAGATTTTGGCAAGACAAAAGTTTTGTCGCACACATAAAGTAATGTGAAAATCAAACCAATAATTCTGTTCAAAAACAAAGATATGTTTCATAACATTGGTGAATGAAGTTGTGGTGCTATTAGAGCCATATTTAATATTTTGTGTGACTTCCATGAGCTTGAAGGACTGCATCCATGCGTTTCAACAATGATTCATACAATTTATTGATGAAGTCATCAGGAATAGCAAAGAATGCAGTCTTACATGCCTCCCAGAGTTCATTAAGATTCTTTGGTTTTGTCTGCCAAGCTTCCTCTTTCATCCTACCCCAAAACTGCTCAATGATGTTCATGTCTGGTGACTGGGCTGGCCAGTCCTGGAGCACCTTGATCTTCTTTGCCTTGAGGAACTTTAATGTAGAGATGGATGTATGAGATGGAGCACCATCCTGCTGCAAAATTTGACCCCTTTTTTGATTGGGAATGTAAGAGGAAGCTAATACTTCTTGATATTTTAGGCTATTGATATTGCCTTCCACCTTGCAAATGTTTTGCACACCCCCATACTGAATGTAACCCCAGACCATGATCTTTCCACTACCAAACTTAACTGTTTTCTGGATGTATCTTGGATCCATATGGGCTCTAGTAGGTCTCCTGCAGTATTTGCGGTGGCTGTGGTGTAATTCAACTGAAGATTCATCTGAGAAAGCCACCTTCTGCCACTTTTCCAGCGTCCATCCGTTTAGCAGACTGTGGGCCTTGGCAAATGCCATACATTTTTTTAATTGCCTTTTGTTTAGTGCTGGCTTCTGGGCACTGATTCGACCATTGAGGCCATTTCGAGACAGAATCCTACAAACTGTTCTAGTTGACACAGGGACTTGCGGTGACCAGGCCTGTTGGAGCTCTGCTGCAGTGGAAGAGGGGCTGCCTTTTGATTTTCTAACCAACAAACGTTCCTCCTGAGCAGTTGTCTTGCGGGGTCTGCCGGACCTGGGCTTGTCAAAAACATCTCCAGTCTGTTCAAATCTTTTTTTAATTCTTTGTACTTGACGCAGAGACACATTAAAGGTGCCAGCCACCTCTGCAGTGGATCTGGTCTTCAGCCTCTTGATAATCAAGGCTTTGGTCGCAGGGTTGATTTTTGGCATGTTGTCAGAGGTGAAGTTGCAGTTCAAGTGAAGGTCTGGGGTGCTGGAGTTCTTTTTATACACACCCACTAATTAACCGATCAATTAGTGAGCACAGGTGAGGCTTTAAACTAGGATTGGGTGCATTATATGACAAGGCGACAAAACTTTTGTCTTGCCAAAATCTGACCTTTCTGTGTTCATTAAATGATGAATATTTCAGCAGTGAAGCCAATTTATTTTCTTAACCAAAAAATCATTTGGGAGGGTTTCAGCTTTCATATGAGTCATTTCTAAAACCAATGGATGAATTTAAAGTCAGGTTATAAGCTTTTGATTCCACAACATGGATAAGCGACAGAACTTTTGTCAGGGACTGTACAGATCATACAAGATGGGCACATTACAGCTATCTGAGTAAAGCCTAAGGCCTCATGCAAACAACCGAGTGTGTATCCGATGTGGGGCCGAGTTTGCTACGAAATGCACTCAGATGACATCCGAGTGTCATCCAAGTGCATTCCCTGATGCACTCACCTCTGTCAGGGCTTCCATTCCATTCTGTTCCCATGACACGGAACAGAATGGATCGGAAGCCCCCATAGAGGTGAGTGCATCAGGGAATGCACAAAACACTCGGCCCCAAATCAGATGCACACTCGTGCATGAGGCCTGAAAGGGGTTGTCTGTTGTGTAGCCTCAAGGACCAGTTTATCCTGACCAACTGGGCACAGAAGTAAAATAATATGGCAACAAATATACACTATATACCACAGAGGCAGGTCGCGCAGGTGCTATGGGATTCAGGCCAGGTTGGCTGCCTCCCTTTTTTAATGGGTGGTGAGGAGCAGTACAGGAATACCTTCTCGACAGGGTCTGCCAACAGAGATATAACTTGATACTCTTGGATGGCCAAACAAAATTTCCAAAATGGAGCCTGTCATGTCTTATTTATAATACGGGTTTTCTCAAGCTCCAGAGCCAAGTGCATCTTCTACCATTACCTCCACTATAGTTACCAGAAACAGACTGGCCCACAGGGAACTAGGTGGATCCTCTGGTGGGCCCCTGCTCACCCTGTCATGGCACAGTGCACTCAATGTATACAGATACTCATCGTACAGCACTGCAGCCAGACTATGCAATAATATAATATACTGTTACTAGTTTATTTTTATATACTGTAGATACATTGGGTGGCTGAGATAACATCTAGGTGCAAAGTCAGGCCAACCAGTGTCCTTCCTTCCTGGGCTCCATCTTCTCAGTCACACGGCAGGTGCCCCAATAACTAATCATCTTGCAGCATCTTTCTGCTGCCCAAGGTCCACTGATGTGTGAGCACATATCCCCTGCTAATAGAGCTAAGGGGGCCCTAGTTCATGGCAAGAGGCAGGAAGCAGCTACTGACAGGGCCCCAGGACAGAAACAATCAGACGCAAGGGTTAAGCAGTAAGCTACTACTGGAAAATACATATGTGGGTAACATTTTGGAAATTTGTGAATGAGTGCCATCTAATATTTGCATGTATACTGGGCCCCCAGAATGAATTTTACTGGTGGGACCTAGGCATCCCAGTCCGACGCTGATAGTTACTCTCCTGTCTCCTCCTGTCCCAGTAGGTTTTGCTGTGGTGGTGTTAATCAGCACTACTAGAGTGCCCCATTTTTACTATGCGGCACTTTTACCTCTATGAACCCCACTGTTTTTGGGACAGTTTTTATTAATGTGTTGTAAGGTTCCTGGAATGAAGTGCAGGCCTTATACAGACACCATTTTGCAATATAACTAGAACAGGCTATTGTGGGCCCTTAAGACAGGTTCCAGACCTCAGCCAAACTGAAAGGATATTGTGGGCCCTTAAGAGAGGTGTACATAAACCATTGCCCACTAACCTCAGTGGCCTGAAGCAACATCGTAAAAAAAGAGTAGGCTAAAATTCCTCCAGAAAGATGTAAGAGACAGATAGGACTTCTTCACACGGCAGTGAATAAATAATGATGACAAGGTGGAATCTGTTGTGTGTTGTCGTTCATCTGAGATTCTATTTAGAGGGAATCTATTACCTTTTATTAGAGAGGTTGTCCAGGCAAAAAATTATTTTATAAATAGGCCAGGGAGGTGATAAATGCTATGGCGTCTTCTTGAATTGAAACTCCTCGCCAGCTGTGACGTCTCAGATATCTTCTGCTGAAGCCGCTTTTGGCCTACGCGGTCACGTGACTGCTGAGGCCAATCAGCGGCCTCAGAAAGGGATCCGGGATGTCACAGGTAGTGCTTGCAGGAACGGACCTCGCTGGGAGGCACCGGAGCACCAGAGAAAGATGAGTATAATCTTTTTTTTTTATTTTTTCACCTTCCCTGGCCTATTTAAAACGTATTTTCAAAAAAAAATTTTGCCTGGACAACCCCTTCAAATTTATTAAAACTAGATAGTGAAATATTTCACTACTTTTTAGTTAGTATTTATTTTCTGTACATGGTTATTTGACTGCTCTGTTAACAGTATTTAGTGATCTGCTTTACAGCTGTCCCATGGCTATAAGCAGCAATAGACCAAAGCTGGCTCATTAAGGGCTATGATATGTACATAGACATCTATTGTCAGTAGTCAATGCAATGATAAGTAGTGTTATCTACAGAGGTGTTATCTTCTATCTTAATCATGTCTGTCTTGTCTGTGATGTAAACGATGTGACTGATGCAAAGAAAACCCCCATATTGGCAAGTGTCAGTCTTTTATTAGGCTTAGTGGCCAGAGTGAAAATTTGAGGATTATTACAGTATACATATATATATATATATAGGCTAGGTTCATAGTAGTTGCACTGAAGAGTCCTAAAAAAGCTGCAAGTAACTTGATCCGTATTTACCAGCTAAATAAGCCTTATATAAGGTCTTTTACACACAACTGCGCCATTTTTAACAGATTTTACGTCCGTCAAAACTGACAAAGATAGAGCATATGACAGCTGTGATAAAACAGTCCGCCAAAAAAACAGACATGAATAGACTCATAGTCATTCATGGTTTTAAAAAATGACCATGTGAAGTTGACTATGACATAAGTGACATTTTCCCTTTTTTTTTTCAGAATTTTCCCTAAGAAAAATATCTAATCTCAACACCAATAAGGAAAACGAAGCAGACCTGTAAATCAAGAGTTTAGCAGAGATTATCTGAAGGCAAACTATGATAACATCTAAACCATTTGTGTGTGGGTGTCTATGCGTATCATCTTTTTGCTCTTTTACTAGAAGTTGTGTCAGGTGTTGAGAGATACCATGAACTCAGCAAGGTGAAAGTGACTGTGACACATCAATACTAAGGACCTCGAGAAGTCTGGAGGAGGAGTCTGGAGATCCAAGGTGGCCACCTCTGGGGACTGCGTGGCCACATTGGTTGAGATAATTCACGGAAGTCTGCAGGAATCTTTGATGAAGGTGTTTCCCTTTAAGCTCCTTATAACTGTTCTCCACTTGGGTGCCCAATAAATGAGTACTCTTTATATAAGAGAATGTCTGACTATACCCATAGCCCTGGTGACAAGTGTCGCGTAGCTTTAGATCACTTTCTGTTTTAGAT
Source organism: Leptodactylus fallax (assembly GCA_947044405.1). NCBI lineage: Eukaryota > Metazoa > Chordata > Amphibia > Anura > Leptodactylidae > Leptodactylus > Leptodactylus fallax. The sequence goes on from CAMRHE010001117.1 coordinate 126,026, forward strand.
TCATTAGTGCCCAGTAAACCAGAAATACAAGTTCTCTTTGTATAGAACAGCTGTCAATGGTATACACAAATATCCAGCAGCGACAAGATCGCACTGCAAAGCTGCAAGTAAGGCTAGGACTACACAGCCATATGAAGATCGCAATGGCGCATTGCAAAATTGCATGTTATAACTGTGAATTTGATCATTTTACTACAACAGCGATTTATGGTCACAGACTGTAAAATCTACTTTTCCAACATTGAGATTTAAACACAACAATCTACTTCTAACTAGAGATGGGCGAACAGATTGGTCACAAGCCGGGTTCAACCCAAATATCCCAAATTGTTTGGTTTTTAACCGTACAATTGGGGATTTGTCTCAAACTACTGTAAAATGACTGCCGCAACATGCATTGTAGTAAATTATTATATACTGGGGTGTCGTCAGACCCCAGAGTATAATAGGTGGAGGCCCTGCGTAGGGGTAAAAAAAAAAGTTAAAAAACAGTTGTACTCACCTTCTCTCAAATCTTTTGGGTCTCCTCGCTGCATCCGGGCTCTCCTGGTGAAGTCACATGCCCATGTACGTGAAACATCATGACACATGGCATGCCCATGTCACAACTGAGTCCCAATCACAGGCCTCAGCGGTGACTCTGGTCTGCATGATGTCACCAAGGAGATCAAGAGAGAGCACCAAACGCCATAAAAAGGCCCAAAAGAGGTGAGTATAAGTGTTTTTTATTTTTTATACCTCCCCTGGATCTCCGCCTATTATACTCTGGGGTCTGAAGACCCCAGTGTATAATAATTTCACGGCCGGTTCTATCCCAACTTGTTCGACCAGAAACAAATCAGGAACTATTTCCGACTTGTTAATACTTTTATTTTTTTTGGTAACTAACTTGTGTTACATATTGTAAACCACACACTACGCTTGGATACAACAGGAAGTCGTAGATAAATCACACACATTTCTTACTCACACACAGAAGCCACATTGTTACCACCCACTTGACTAGTTACCCTTATATTCATCAACACTAAAAGGGCTTATATCTTTGGAATGGCTGAATGGATAAATACTCAGGGTGACAGCGCTGACATTTTCCGTATAGGTATAATAGGGAAGAATGTCCTCTGTGAAAATGCAATGAAAAACACTGCGGAAAAAAACGTGATGCGTTTCCGTTGCATTTTTTTGCTGCATTTCACTACGTAGGGCCGTAGCCTAAAATCATTTACTACTATGGAATTTGTATTCATTCACTGCAAGCTATGGATATTAAATTCTACAACCAGGTTCACACAGGCAGTAAGTAAGAACTGTATAACTGTATAAGGGGTTGTGTGGGGTTTATATCCATCTGCAGTGTACTCACTGCATGCACCATATCGGCACACTTACTAATATACATCCCGATACTCCATTGCATCAATTTTTAGATCTTCGCAGAGCTTCGGGATACCAGAAGTCTCTTATCTCTGCTGACTCTGGATCGTATTACCGACCCTGATGTACTCTGAGTACAACCAGCAGGAGTAGAGCAGGGTAGGTCATGTGATACGTGTCAGCAGAGAAGTGAGATTTCTGACTCTCCGAAGTGCTGTGATATTCTAAAAATTGTAACAATGGGGGACCAGGATGTATATTACTAAGGCTTCATGCACATGTCCGAGTGTGCCATCCGAGGGTACGTCTATCACTCCATTCCGTTCCGATGAAATAGAGCAGGTCCTATCCTGTTTCGTTTCATTGGAAAAACAGAATGGATCAGAAACCCCCATAAGGGTATGTTCACATGGAGGCTGAAAAAAATCTGCTTCAGCAATTAGTGGTTTTTGATGCATTTTTTTACATGATGCAGTTTTTGTTGCGTTTTTTGGCGTGTTTTTTCTCACGGTTTTTGTGGCATTTTTTTGCTCCAGCACACTGTATGGACTTGAAAACCTCCCTTTAAAAAATGCATGCCATTTTTGAAACGAATTTTGCAAAAGTTGCATCAAAAAACTGCGTTGCATTTTTTCTTCCTCCCATTGATTTCAATGGGTTTTTCAAGGTGGAATCTGCCTGAAGATAGGTCATGTCGCTTTTTTTTCCCTCTAGCTGAAAAAATCAGCTAGAGGAAAAAAACTGCTACTGACGCCCATTGAAATGAAAAGGAGACATTTTTTGAGGTGGCAAAAAACTCTGTGTGAACATACTCTAAAAGGAATGCACTTGGATGTGACTCCCACTGTCATTCGACTATATTCCGCTGCAAAATTGGCCCCAACTCGGATGCACACTCGGCCGCGTTCATGAAATCTAAGTGTACTTATATAGTGAGTGCACAACAGAAAGATTTTAACCCTCTTATTGCTGCACAATAGTGATACAGTTCATTCTGCTGCCCTGTGTGAACCTGCTTCTATAAACTATTATCCATAGCCTGCGGTGAATGAATACTAGATCCCCAGTAGTAAATGATTAGCTCCTACACATTTTTCTAGGTCAATACCTTAAGCTATACTAAGGCAAGGCTACAGGTGCTGTGACCGTGCAGCAAACACAAATGGTCTGTCTCTTTAAATCACTCTCCTTCACTCTTACAGCAGTCTTATGTGTCTTGGCAAGGGGCTCCTTAGAAGTGTCTGTTGTTTAGCAACCCTCTCCATCTAGAGGGACATGAGACAGCAGCAGATGAAGTCAACCTGTTGTTATACCGAATGCCTTTCATATGCTCACAGTACTAAAGGTGTACAAAGGTGACAGTTGATTCAAGGAGTGAGATCTAGGATAAGGAAGGGCTAGTTCGCTTCCTCCTCCCCGTGCTACCACACCCTTTCCCTGGACAAGCCTGACAGACTGGTTGACTACCTGTGGCTGATAGCTATATTTTCTGTCTATGTCTCTCTACTGCACGAGTTTAGTGTAATTCTCTTCAATGGCTCAGCCTAAGTTTGCTCACTGTAATAGGACACAGAAGCCGCACCAAAGTCATCTAAATGGGATTACCAAGAAGAACGGATATCATAAAACTTTACAGGTAAGTGATGCGAGTTGTGGTTATGATGTAAAGCATTGTCCTGTCTCCCGGTATCCGTATACTTATATACTAGTGACCAGCAATGAATAGCTTGTGTGTATTATCAATCACCGCGACTCCGCCATCCCAATATAAGGTACAATTCATTTTTGACTCCATATATCACTGGTTAATTTTTTTTTCCAAAAGCTCCTTGATCCTTAAAAGTATCTTGTATACTCAGATTATTATTCTAGGCACTTTATACCGGGGACTTCTAATGCCCCGCACCTGTCAGTTTGGGATTCATGTGTGCGTTGCAACCAGGGAAATAGTAAGTTCTGCAAAGCTGGTCTAACACAGGGAAGAGCTGTTCTGAATTAGGGAAACTTCTGATAAAACAAGGAAGTAAATGTATATCCTAGGACTAGTTCTCTAACCGTATAAGCTCTGCTTTTCATTGTGAAAACACCAGAATTGTTGCAGAAGTTTCTGTAACTGGAAATCAGATACATTCATCTGAATCAATTTCTTCCAATGTCAATTTGTACCCTGCTAAAAGATATGCTGCAGTTATAGAGATGCGCCCCTGGCCATACATGCATTAGAGACTAGGTGGTGTAAATTTTGGGTATAATTTACAGCAGTTTTTTAATAGTGTGTTAGAAAAGTTGAGAGTTGTACAACCTTCAAAACGTTGCTTAAAACTAGCATGCAGGCTCAGACTGGCCCACAGGGGAACCGGTGAATACCCCAGTGGGCCCCTGATCCAGGAGGGCTATTAGGGCCTCAATCCCTGCCAAAGTGATGCATGTCGCCACTGGTGCTTCAAACAGCTGATCAGTGGGGGTTCCAGGTATTAGGTATTAGCCTTAAGGCCGCAGTCTAAGGCTAGATGTACATGACCGAGGTGTAAAGCTGCCGTGAAAAACATGCATTTTTCACGGCCTTCGTGCACCTGAGGGGAACCCATTTTTATGGATCCCCCATACATTTCAGTGTATGGAGGGATCCGTGAAAATGGCCAAAAATAGTACATGACATATATTAGTACATGTCCTATATATTGACAATGAACCGTCATGAGAATAGCCTCTATTCACTGACAGTGAAGTTAAAGGGGTATTCCCACAAACATAGCCATTTTTAAATTTGTAGATAATTAAAAGTTATTTTTGCAAATATAAGTAATTAAACATTTTGCACAGTTTTAAAGAATTTCTCTAAATATCTTGTAGTCACAAGTGGTTGTCTTGATCAGTTGCCAGTGGAAACGACCATGAATGCAGGAACTTTCTAATGTCAGAAAATCAGCCATGATTTCCTTATTGTGTCGGGGATATCTTCTCATACATGTAGTGTCCCTGTCTGATAACCTGTCCACAATAAGAAAATCATGGCTGAGTTCCTGACAAGTCCCAGACCATAGAAAGTTTCTGCATTTGTGGTCGTATCCATTGGCAACCGATCAAGACAACAGAAAGTCACCACTAAAATGGTTACAGAAAATCTTTAAAACTCTGCAGAATTTTTAATTACTTATATTTGCAAAAATGTTTAACTTTGAATTATCTAAATATAGATATGATTATGTTCATGGGAATACCCCTTTAATGCTGCCGTGTGACGTCACTTTTAAAAAACAGATGCCAGATGGCCAGTTTTCGCTGTCATGTGAATGTAGCCTAAGCTTAAGGCTCCCACGTTGCAGATATGCATCTTTTTTTGTTGCAGATTTTGCTGCAGTTTTTTGAGCCAAAGCCAAAAATGGCTACAAGAGGAATGGAAAAGATATACAAAGTACTTCTACCTTCTGTTCAATCCACTCCTGGCTTTGGCTCAAAAAAAACACAGTAAATTCTGCAACAAAAAAAGATGCATTTCCACAAGTGGGCCCTCAGCCTTGGGCCGGGGCCCCATGTTTCGAAGAAGCAGCATTTTGGCCGCATCAAAAACACAGTGGCAAAAACACTTCATTTTACAGTACCTGTAAAGTGGATGGGATTCTGTCTAATCCTATTCACACATTGCAGAAAAAAATCTTTAGCAGAAATGCTGTGATTTCAAAAAGGCTTGTGGTTTTGAAAATCGCAGCATGTCAATTATACCTACGAAAGTGCTGGCATTCTCCTTAGAGGTATAATACAGGCAGAAAGTCCGCAGAGGAAAACTGTGTTTCCCTGTGGTCTTTCCTGCAACAATTTATTTTATTTATTTATTTATTTATTTGCAACGATTCGCTGTGTGGTGCCTTAGCCTTAGGCCGGGCCCCACGTGGCGTAAACGCTGCAAAAAAAAATCACGGTGTTTTACAGTCAGAGCAAAGTGGATGGGATTCTAGCAAATCCCATGCCCACTTTGCAGTAAAAACTGTGCTGTGGACACACGGCAATTTCCAAAACCGGTGTGGTTTTGGAAATCGCAGCATGTCAATTATACCAATGGAAACGCCAGCGGTTTCCCCATAGGTATAATTGAAACAGAAAGTCCACAAAGGAAACCTCTGTGAACTTTCTGTCTAAAGCGCTGCGGGAAGAACCGCGAAACATTCCCGCCGTGGTTTTTCTTGCAGTGCTTTTTTGCTGCAGGACGCCATGTGGAGCCTTAACCTTTAGGTGTTTTCCAAGCTCTCCTTAGACAGGTCATCTACCTTAGCCAGGCTACAGACCACAATTCTGCTGTCAAAGCACTTAGTGATTCATTACAATAAAGGTTTGCTAAACCAAATATTTCTTTTTGTGCGGAGTCACGGCACACTTCTGCACTATGTGCTCAAACACCACTATTTGCTTTACCAACACTTATGATAAAGTCTCTATGATATTGACTGTAACTCTATCTTGGAAGAATACATATTTATATTTAAATGGATTTACTGGTTTGGACATCATCTTCTTGTACAATAAGGTTTAGATTAACCTTCCCAAACAGGGAAACTGTTATATATATGGACAGCCCCTCATGATCTAGTGATGACGCATTTATAACATATAGGAGGGTCAACCAATCTGGACCCCTCTTTAGTAGACTCTGTTCACACTAGCATCATCGCTTCTGTTCATAGTGTAAGCTTTGATGCAAATATTCTCCAGTTGATCGAAACTGACACTGACTATTGACGTTAATGGGGTCTGTCATGGTTTTGGTATTCTTGCCATCAAAAAAAACTAAAATCATTGACAGAGGCTCCCAAAGCAAATGCAAATAGTCTCCGACCCCAAGCACACAAGGCAATTCGCACCAAAAAATCCAGTTCATTCAGTTGGGTTTTCCAAGCCCAAACCCAGACAGTAGATCAGAACACCCCACATCATAGTGGTCTATAATGCTGAGACCGGCTTGCCCATGGCTTCACTGTATATACTATATACAGTTTGGACAGTGAAGTTGCAGACAAGCTGGAACTCCCAGTATCATAGGTTAGGAAGTTCTGTCTCCTGACTATGTTGGGATTGGAAAATCCTGCTGATGTACAGACTGGATTTTCTGGACGGAATTGCCAATGTGCATGGGGTCTTAGCCAGTCCTAAGAGCATCTCTTACTCTAGTACATTAGGGTGGATTCACATGTTACAGATTTTGTTGCAGCAGTTTCTGAAGTGTCCCATTCAGCTGTCCCATTCTTGCTGCCAAAAAAACCCCATACAGATAACTAAAATAGATTTTCAGTTGTAAAAATTTCTTCAACAAAATCTTCCATGTGTGAATATGCCATCACTACCCATATGTCCGCAGCCTTACAGCCCCTTCGCAGGCAGTAGATTTTGTAACAGAAATTTCCATACCTTATAATCAGTTCTATTTAGATGACTAGGACTCGCAGAAATCCCTGTCCGTAACAAAACCTGCCACAGTCTCCATCTCTGCCTCCTACCTCACGTTAGAAGAAATTATTATCTGCCGTGTCCCTATTTATAGAAGGTGATGATTGTGGGGGTCGGCATAGGGGTGAAGATTGGGGTTAAATACCTAATGGTCTATCAAATAATAATAATAAATTTTATTTATATAGCGCCAACATATTCCGCAGCACTTTACAAATTGTAGGGTTCAAGTACAGACAAACAAATACATTACAAAGAAATAGTCAATTCACGCACTGGGACTGAGGGCCCTGCTCACAAGAGCTTACAATCTATGAGGTAGAGGGGGTGACATAGGATATGAAATGTGGTTATCCACATATATAAATCTTTCCCTAAAAATAATACATTGAATGCACTTGGTAAAACATCAAGAGATATTTTTGAAAACAAAATCCTTCCTTTGTTGCCCATGGCAACTCATTGGAATGCAACTTTTACTTTTAAAGAGAACTGTAGTAGATGAAGGCTGCACTCATTGGTTTCTATGGGTAACACAGGAAGTTTTTCTTTTAGACAATTTCTTAAAATTCCATTTTTGATTTTATTCTATAAATGTAATAAAATCACTGTAAATCTATATTCCAGAAACTGAAAGGAGATCATGAACCTGGTCAAACTCAGTGTATTGTTCCCAGCAACCATTCTGAGTATTGTGTACTATCACCATGGTGACCTATCTGCACATCCTGCCTTTCTTGCTTAACGGTCCCTATTGTTAAGTGCCTTCACGACAAGCATTCACCTTTATATTTATCATATACATTGTGTGTGTTATATATAACACACACATTTTATTTTATGACTTGGCTTCACAGATCCCACAATGCTTGTTTGTATTGTGTAAAGTAGCGAGTACTCTGGAGGAATAGTCTGGAACCAATTTATTGAGGTCTATAGGAGAGTTTTTGTACACATGCTCTGTTCAGGAGTAGATAAGCTCTTACATGATTTATTGTTAGCAGTATTATCAAAGGGGCGTTATCTTCTATTGTAATACCGTCTGTCATATAAATGAGGTGACTGCTGACAAAAAAAAATCCCCACAGAATTGGCAAGTGTCGGTCTACTATTAGGCTTAGTGGGCAGAATTATAATTGCAGGATTTATTGCTTTTTGTAAAATATAGATAGTGACATGGAAAATTAAACAGTCATCAACAATTCTTAAATCTGTTTAAAATAAAAACTTGGTTCAAACAATAAGTCTTTTTCTGGTGACCTAAACTTTGGTACAAATTTTGATTTTTCTGGCAGAATTTGTGTAATTATGGTAATTTGCTTGTATAGCGCCAAAATATTTTGTAGCACTTTACAAATCAGAGGTTACATGAACATGATCCTGTCCCAAGGATGTTTTGGGAGCTTCGGTGCCCTGCGAGCAGCCTCAGGGGGCTGCCACGACCCCTGTTTTATAGTACTAGAATGTAGTGCTCCTTTTCTCATATATATCAATGTGAGATGAGCCACTTTGTTTGGTTAATGTTGTGGGAAGATATTTCATCATGGAACACTCTGAGTCATAAGGAACATACCGGTAGATATTTCTACCCTCCAGTTCTAGGAAATGCTACAGTTTTAAAGAAAACCTTTGAAAGGCATAAGACAATTGCTATACCTTTTGAGATTCAGCATATCTATAGAGTCATTTTCATTCCAGAGATATCGCCTTTGACCAAGTGCCAATGCGACACAGGAACATGAGGTCACTCCCTGTTGACTTTGTGCAAACAGTTCCAATAGGGAGCGACTGTTTACTCTGACAGAGATTGAACCACTACAGCGTGTTTCCTTTAGGATGGGCTAGTAGTATAATGTTGTACCGTGTTAGCCATAGAAAGTAGGATGGGCTAGTGATGACAAAGACACAATGCAGAATTCACTTGTGTGAATTATGGGTGCAAGCTGCACTGGCACGATCAGAGGAAACTATATTCTATTCTTACATGCCAGCCTTTGTTGCAACATTTTAGAGGGTCCTTTTCAGAAAGTTCATATCAGGTTTGGAAATTCTTTTTGGCTTCCTGGAACAGTCTCGCTTCAACAACATTGGCAGTTATTTCTGGTTGTCCATGGCAGAGTCAGACCCCACTGCCAGCAGATGTCTGCCATGTTTACCCTGCTGTCATGCCATCATATAGGACAACTCCTGGTACCAAACATTAAAAGAATATAATTCAAGATGTCAAAGATGTGGAAGGTGCAGATCTATTGTATCTTGAAATACAGGGTATGGTGAGACTCTACAATATGTAGAGAATACTGATAGCTGCAGTTCTGCTCCTATAGTGCCAATGATATAGTGTGCCAATGCAGCATTCTTAACATTCTGGGCATGATTCTACGCAATGAATCCAACATTCTTCACACGTACTTGTGTCACTCCTTGTGTAATCGCTTACCATTTAGTAATCACTATCAGAAATATGTCCACAATTGAGTCACTGAGGGGAACAAAAGGATTATTGAAGGCTTACATTTTTGCTCTCTTTAATTAGTCTGTTACCAGAACCCAACATATCAACCCAGCCCTGCAGATAGATGGGTTAAGTTCACCAGAACCAGCATATCACCCTAGCCCTGCAGATAGATAGGTTAGTTTCACCAGAACCCAGCATATTAACCCAGCTCTGCAGATAGATAGGTTAGAGTCACCAGACCCAGCATATTAACCCAGCTCTGCAGATAGATAGGTTAGTGTCACCAGAACCAGAAGATCCCACTCCCCCAGCCCTGCAGATAGATAGGTTAGGGTCACCTGAATGAAAGTGTTTTCCCTTTGTGAATTGCTACATGTGTTGTTGAGTTATTGTTGTTTTTGTCAACATGCAAATGAGCTCTAGTAAACCACAGCAGCATCCTCATTGCTCCAAAGAGCTTATTTGCATGTTGACAAAAAAAGGCGATATCTCAGCAAGAGTCACTGATACACAAGGAAAAAACACCATTCAGGTGACCCTATCCCAAATTGACTGATCTATATATATATTATTTTATTTTTGGGGTATGTAGGCATGAAGACAAATCCAACAATACCAAATAGTCTTAGGATTAGGGATGTTAATGTCAAAATCAGTGGTGCACAAAAATCTATGTAGGTTCTGTATATATGGATATATTTTTATCACATTGTTTGTATGTAACTGACCATATGTGTCATTGGAGTTGCCTGCAACCCAAAATTAGGTAACTGTACAAAGCTGTCCCTGCCTCACCTGAACACCAACATTTAGTTAGCCGCAACTTGGCATTACAAATGTCAGCCATTGTATTGTTATTGCTGTTCGGGCGTACTGCGTGAGCCATGTCATCACTATATATTAAATTACAATTTGGAAATAAATTTATAAGTTCTCCAGCACCTGTTGGGTTAAAAACCTGCCGATTAATCTTCTGTTATTGACTGTACTATTTAGAGGCCTAAGGCTAAAGTCTTTAAAGGGGGTGTCTGGCCCCAAATGAATTTTAATACTGATTTTAATGTGTGATCTCTCTGGGTCAAACACATAGACCCTGCACAGATCATTGGATACATCAGCCTCTGGATGGCCAGTGCAGCTCCTATACAAATTACTTACTATTACTTTTTATTCTTTCTAAACCCTAACCCTAAATGCTCTCTTACATTCTGTATCAATAAATAAATATATAATCCCATTTTATATTCTAGGTATCGCTATGTGTTTGTATAAATGTCTAAGTAAATTCTTATTTTTCTACAGAATGGAACAGCAAATGGATGTCTTTACAAGAAAGAGTTCAAAGAGTCCTTTGAAGAAGCTCCCCTGTATGTTGCGGTACTTACCTATATAGGCTATGGTGTTGTCACACTGTTTGGCTATCTACGGGATTTCATGAGAGCATGGGGACTGGAGAAATGTCACATGGCTGAAGAAAGGAAAGAACAAAAAGTAAGACTTTGCTACATAATGCCGTAGATTGGTAATCTCTTCTCCACTAAGTGCTGAGCAGGCCCTGGGGAGGTCTTACTCTGAAAGACCTGGGAATAAATGTCTTGCATTATCCTTGCTTATTGCTATTATATTTCTTACGTATTGTTATTAGAACTGCAAACCACAATATTGTCCCTCGAGAGACACATTGGAAACCTCCATCTTCACTTTGAGAATGAACTAATGTGCGACCCTTTCTTTCTTACAATTGTAGAACTTTGTGCCTCTCTATCAAGACTTTGAAAACTTCTACACAAGAAATCTTTACATGAGGGTCCGAGACAATTGGAATCGCCCCATCTGCAGTGTCCCTGGGCCTAGTTTTGACCTCATGGAGAGAGTAACTGATGACTATAACTGGTCCTACAGGTAAATTCTTCTGTCATATCATGGACTTGGGTCCTGGATGTAAATCCAACCAAACGCCACATGTCTATGGAGTTTATATGTTCTTCCTGTCTTTGTGTGGGTTTCCTACACCTCCCAAAAAGCATACAGATGTGGCAGTCATTAACTTGACCGCCACTCATGCAAAGTCAATGAGAATGACCACACTAAGCAAATAGTTGTGTGTTCTACTCTATTAACGTAGCATGCCAGCAACCATGTTAAAGGGTTGTGCCATTATAGACCCCTATCCACAGGACAAGGAAAGAGTGGCTGATTGCTGGGTCTCCCAGTGATCAGGAGGATGGGGGACTGAAAGTCACCCTAAAGCCTCCTTGTGAATGGAGCACCAGCATGCTTGCGTGACTAGCCCCACATTCACTTCTATGGGACTGCCGGAACTATACTCTCTGGCAGTCCCATAGAAGTGAATGAAGTGCCAGTCCCACAAGCGCATTGGCGGTCTATTCACAAGAAGGCTTTAGGGGGACTTTCAGTCCCTCTTCCTCCTGATCACTGGGGGGACCCAGCGGTCAGACCCACAGCGATCTGTCACTTATATCCCCTATCCACAGGACCGAGGGGGTGTCCATAATGGCACAACCCCTTTAATGACTGCTACTACTTTACTGATAGTGGTGTTTGTGAGAGAGTACATTAAATTATAAGCTGTGTTATGGGACAGGGACTGTTGTGAATGATGATGAGAGTATGATGATTCTACAGAAGCAACCGGCAATAAGAAAGCACACCAATCTATTTAGATAGTTATCATGTTGAGACAATGATAGATACACTACTGATAAAAAGTTTTAGGCTGGTGTGGGAAAAAATGCTGCAAAGTAAGAATACTTTCAGGAATAAAAGTGTTAATAGATTGTTTTTTGTCAGTTATCAAAATTAAATGAATGAACAAAAGAGAAATGTAAATCCCATCAATATTTGGTGTGACCTTTACACTTTGTCTTCCATCAATTCTTCTCGGTACTTACAGACAGTTTTTGAAGGAACTCGGCAGGGAGGTTGTTCCCGCCATCTTGGAGAACTAAGCACAGATCTTCTGTGGATGGATGTAGGCTTGCTCCAATCCTTCTGTCTCTTCATGTCATCCCAGACAGACTGGATGATGTTGAGATCAGGGCTATATCTGTGGGGGCCGTATCATCACTTCCCGGACTCCTCCTCCAAAGGGCAAAGGTCACACCAAATATTGATGAGATTTAATTTCTTTTTTCTTCATTCATTCAATTTTTTTAATTGACAAAAAGAAATACTTCTATTAACTCTTTTGAAAGTATTCTTACTTTGCAGCTTTTTCCCCCCCCTCACATCTGCCTAAAACTTTTGCACAATGCTGCTTGGAACTCTAGAGGTCACCCACCCAGTTTCCCTAGCACATGGCTATGTAGTAGATCAGTGCTTATCAAAATTCGAGGCAGGTCTTTTAACGTGCAGGATCTGATGGACAGAGGCTGAAGTGATCGTATGCTGCACAGGTCATATTTCTAGTTTAGGAACATTTTAATGTTACACTGTGATCAGGAGACGACTGACAGATGTAATGAGTAATATTGTTATGACAATGGCCACCAATTCCTGCTGAGACCCAGGCAGGTTCTAACTGGTATGACCCCAGCAGAATACCTTTGGGACACTTTGATCTAGAGTAAGACACATTATTGTACATTTGACTTTCAGCACAGAACTGACTTAGAAAGAGCTTGATATATTGTATAAGGGATAGATAAAAGGCAATAAAGCAATATAACTTGTGTTAAATTATAGGTACACTGGAAAAGTCATTAAGGATGTTATAAACATGGGATCATACAACTATCTGGGGTTCGCAGAGAATGATGAAGAGTCACTAGAAAGTGTGAAGCATGTGCTTGAGAGATATGGTGCTGGTGTCTGTAGTACAAGACAAGAAATGGGTAAGTCGATCACCCCAGGGTGTTGTAATGTTCTGTTGAAAACATCAGCCGATCAAATTATTGTTAATACTGCCTGGATTACTGCAGCAGCATCCCTCTAACACCCGCACACCCCTACAGTCCATACTCAACTCCACTGCCCAGGAATTCCACCATTTCCTCTTGTTCCTTTCATATATCTCCACCATGCCACTCCCTTCTCTGACTACTCACTGTCTAGCAAGTTCATTTAAAAAACACAAAATCTATAATCTGGTAATCTACAACCTGTTTCCTCCATCTTTGCCTTAACCGCCAGATACCTTATCTCAGGTAATCTCCATAATGTGTTCCTCGCATCATTCTTTAAGATTTCTTCATTGCATCTCCCAATATTCAATACCACAACAAATCAGACCTTTCCCACCATCAAAACCTTCAAAAGCAACTTTAAAACCTTTTATGGGTCATTTTGGAGGTCCCCATATGGTCCTGTCAAAATTGTCATTCTTGGCCAATTTTTTTTTTTTTTTTAATGAGAAGAATGAGGGTGTTTTATCTCCCATTCTGAATTGGAGATTTGGAGTCGGGAAGGAATTTTTTTCCCTGACATAGGGTAGTTGGCATCAGCGTCATGGATTTTTTTTTTTTTTGTCTTCCTCTGGATCAACGCTACTGGGTTATAGGTTGGACTTGATGAACCTGTGTCTTCATCCAAATTCATCTACTGTGAGACTGTTTGAATGAAGTGGTGGTTGGGCAGTGCATGGACCCATCCATTTACTTCAATGGGCATGCTGGAGTTAGCCAAGTGCTATACTACTGTGGCACTCCCATTGAAATAAATGAGACGGTGTGCTTACTGCCCAACCACCACTCTATTCAGAACACAGGGCAAAACACCCCATTCTCTAGATTGGTCGGATTTGACCACAGAGACCCCCACCAATCTGCAAGTTATGCCCTGTCCTTCTGCTATATGTTCAGATGAGACCCCCCCCCCCCTCACAGACAGAACCCTCTCTTCTTTTGTAACAGTCTGAGTACTCACCGACTACCATAACTTTTGTAGTCCAGAGTGGGCACAGTCTCTTGGACCATGTTTAATATGACCCCCAACTAACTAAACCTTGTCCATATTCCAACTTCCACGTAATTGTTTGTTCTTAAAGACTGGATAATAAATTATAAAATTAACATTTCTCAAATTTGTGAAATGAACTTTCACCCATTTTCAGTCTTGTTCTACATCAAGTATGTTTCAGAAGTACTAAGACACTATTTACATCACATTATGTCTTCTATCGTGTTACCTTTTCAAACATTTCCCTTAAACACTGGAAAAACCGGTTGCAGTGTGGAATGTGTGACACTTCTAGCACAACCTCATTGACCCGGCAACTTTGTCTTCCCAAGTGTATGATATTACTACTGAATTTCCTCATTATTCTTATATGCTTCTAATCCACAAACATTTTGTTTGGCAATGACACTTGCCACGTTACATAGGTACAAAATATTCTTTAACAATCTAGATTTTGAGACCTTTTTATTGTTGACAAAAATTCTTATGCGTGCCTTAAATTTCTGTCCATGGTGTTGGGCTTTACTTTATGAGATGTCCATGTAGTATATGTAAAAATGCTTTCTTCTTGGTATATAGGTGAAAGTGGTTGTTCCTTTGCAGTATGGTCAGTTTGGTTAAATTTGTGCAATTTCCGAGGACAGTAGGGCTGATTTACTAATTCCATCTCATTTTTAGACAATACAGGCTTAGGCTAGGTTCACATGTGTCGGAGTCTCTGTAGGAGGACAATTTTCTCCACCGGTTTCAGTATAAAAACGACGGAAACCCAGCGGATCTGCGGGTAACCACGGTTTTAGCGGACAGGCTCTCTGTCATTCAGGGCCAACGGCGGACCCAAATGATGGGGAGCCCAGTGTGTGAACCTAGCATTAGACTAGACTGATCTACTACATTTATGACAGTTGGCTTACTTTTAGAAATTTGGCACAATTCTGTAGCACATTACCACCTCTTAAGACCCACCCCTTGTTGCCCTAGCTTGAAAAAGTGTAAGATGCACATCATTAATGTGGGGCACGACATGTAGGGCAGTTTTTGGCACTAATTTCCATTTCAGCAAATTAATATTTTTAATGCTATGTAAATTTCTAGTACTTTTAGAAAAAATCTATTCTATATCAGTTTATGGCTTTCAAAATCTCTGCTTTGAGTCATTTAATGGGGAACTTCATTGTGATGTTACAAGTGTCCATAATCTGTCCTGGTAATCTGATACAAAAGTGCACAGGACTGCAGTAAAATTCTGACACTACCACTTGCAACGAACATGCCAATCTGCAGGCAGCATGTTATAGAGCAGAAGAGGCTGAGCAAATTGATATATAGTTTTATGCGGAAAAAATCTGTATAATTTATTTAAATCCCTACTCCTTCTGAGTTTAGGAGTCCAGTGGGCGGTTCTAATAAGACCACCAACTGGACTCCAAACCCAAAATTAGCAAAGCTATACTGAATCTTTTCCTACAAAACTTCTGTATATATGAATCTGGTCAGCTCTTCCTGCTCTATAACCTACTGCCTGCAGATAGGATACCACTGCAATTTTACTGGTTAGCTGAAAGCTTTCCTACAGGGGAAAAAGGGTTATGGAGGAGCTTTAGCCGAAATATACAAAGCCTTCCCTTCCCAGCATGCTTTTCTGACCATCAGAAACTAGTTATTTAGGATAGTTTACACTGCGACTAGGGCATTGTAATAACCTCCCAATACATTCCTTCATAAGGCTGGGGCCCCACGTTGCGAAAACACTGCGTTTTACAGTACCTGCAAAGTTAATGGGATTCTGGCTAATCCCATCCATACATTGCAGAAAAAATTTGCACTGGAAAAACTGCATTTTCAAAAGCGCTCGTGTTTTTGAAAAAAGCGGCATGTCCATTATACCTGCTGAAACACTGGAAGTTTCCATATATGTATAATATGGGCAGAAAGTCGGCAGAGAGAAACTCTGTGAAAATGCAATCTAAAACGCTGCGGAAAAAGAACATGATATGTTTTGTTTGCTGCGTTTCCTACTTGGGGCTTTAGCTTCAAACTCAAAACATACAGAATTTTTTTTACTAAAATATTATAAGTATTACTAACTTTGCTTTCTATATTTCATTCTATTAATTCATATAATATTCTCCAGAACAAATTTCTTAAGACAGTAATTTAATTCTAGAGTTCTTTTTCAGGACACTTGAGTATTCATCAAGAGCTGGAGGATTTGGTTGCAAAGTTCAATGACACAGAGGCGGCTATGGTATTTAGTATGGGATTTGCCACAAACTCGACCAACATTCCAGCTCTGGTTGGGAAGGTACACCTTTATACCTTATTACAGAAAATGACCTGTTTATTCACCTATTTGTCTACTTCTGCCACTGATCAAATCTGCACAATAAAAATCTATGGAGAGGGAAGGGGGAGCAAGAAGAAGAAAGACCTCTCTACTGGAGTAAGACAGTTTTCTTACACAACACAGCTGGGTTATCACGAATTACTATCCAGCCTTCTCCTGGCAGAAATGGATCATTTAATTCTGTAGACAGCCTCATATCTGTGTGTCCTTTACCTGCTCCCCCTCCCCTCTCCATAGATGTCATTGTAAACTGATACCGCATGCATATGGAATGTGGACTGAAGTCACTCAGATAACAAGTAAAGGAACTAGTTAAAGATGCAGGCACTTTTCTTTAGTGAAACACACTCATTGACAAAAAAAAGTAATGCAGATAGAATCCAGATAGAAATGTCAAATTGGTGCAAAGCTCAGCACGCAGTTAAACAGTGCTTTGTGAAAGTATTTGGCCCCCTTGAACTTTTCAACCTTTTGCCACATTTCAGGCTTCAAACATAAGGATATAAAATTTAAATTTTTTTGGTGAAGAATCAACAAGTGGGACACAATCGTGAAGTGGAACGAAATCTATTGGATATTTTAAACTTTTGTGAAAAATAAAAAACTAAAAAGTGGGGCGTACCAAATTATTTGGCCCCCTTAAATTAATACTTTGTATCGCCACCTTTTGCTGCGATTACAGCTGCAAGTCGCTTGGGGTTTGTCTCTATCAGCTTTGCACATCGAGAGACTGAAATTCTTGCCCATTCTTCCTTGGAAAACAGCTGGAGCTCAGTGAGGTTGGATGGAGAGCGTTTGTGAACAGCAGTTTTCAGCTCTTTCCACAGATTCTCGATTGGATTCAGGTCTGGACTTTGACTTGGCCATTCTAACACCTGGATACGTTTATTTGTGAACCATTCCATTGTAGATTTTGCTTTATGTTTGGGATCATTGTCTTGTTGGAAGATAAATCTCCGTCCCAGTCTCAGGTCTTTTGCAGACTCCAACAGGTTTTCTTCCAGAATGGTCCTGTATTTAGCTCCATCCATCTTCCCATCAATTTTAACCATCTTCCCTGTCCCTGCTGAAGAAAAGCAGGCCCAAACCATGATGTTGCCACCACCATGTTTGACAGTGGGGATGGTGTGTTCAGGGTGATGAGCTGTGTTGCTTTTACGCCAAACATATGGTTTTGCATTGTGGCCAAAAAGTTCAATTTTGGTTTCATCTGACCAGAGCACCTTCTTCCTTCTGTTTGGTATGTCTCCCAGGTGGCTTGTGGCAAACTTTAAACGAGACTTTTTATGGATATCTTTGAGAAATGGCTTTCTTCTTGCCACTCTTCCATAAAGGCCAGATTTGCGCAGTGTACGTCTGATTGTTGTCCTATGGACAGACTCTCCCACCTCAGCTGTAGATCTCTGCAGTTCATCCAGAGTGATCATGGGCCTCTTGGCTGCATCTCTGATCAGTCGTCTCGTTTGAGATGAAAGTTTAGAGGGACGGCCAGGTCTTGGTAGATTTGCAGTGGTCTGATACTCCTACCATTTCAATATGATCGCTTGCACAGTGCTCCTTGGGATGTTTAAAGTTTGGGAAATCTTTTTGTATCCAAATCCGGCTTTAAACTTCTCCACAACAGTATCACGGACCTGCCTGGTGTGTTCCTTGGTCTTCATGATGCTCTCTGAGCTTTAAACAGAACCCTGAGACTATCACAGAGCAGGTGCATTTATACGGAGACTTGATTACACACCGGTGGATTATATTTATCATCATCAGTCATTTAGGACAACATTGGATCATTCAGAGATCCTCACTGAACTTCCGGAGTGAGTTTGCTAAACTGGAAGTAAAGGGGCTGAATAATATTGCACGTCCCACTTTTCAGTTTTTTATTTTTTACAAAAGTTTAAAATAACCAATAAATTTCATTCCACTTCACAATTGTGTCTCACTTGTTGTTGATTCTTCATCAAAAAATTAAAATTTTATATCTTTGTTTGAAGCCTGAAATGTGGCAAAAGGTTGGAAAGCTCAAGGGGGCCGAATACTTTCGCAAGGCACTATATCTCAGATATGTAAATGGTTATAGGTATGGTGTGATTAGACGCTGGGTGTTGCCACAAAAGGGCATAAAAGAACTTTCTCTGCTGCCCTATTAAAAGGCTGATGATCTGGGGACCCTAGTAGTGATATGAGGGACTCTAATAGTGATATGTGCAAGGACATTCTGCGGCCACATGTGTTACCTCTCAAGGCTGAGCTTCCAAGCGGCATTTTTCAGCAGGATAATGCTCACTCACACGCAGCAAGGGTTTCCAGCTGCTACATCTGTTTTAAAATGTGCCGCAGGATAGGATACGGAACTTGTACTCAGTCATTATCAACAGAACCTCAAGGGAGGGTGTAAAAGAAAAAAAAATTATGATAACTGGCATAATGACCTATCATAAATGCATAAAGTATACATTTAAAATGTAGCTCTGTTGAGAAGCATATGGAAATGCCATATGTAGACCATACAAGAGGCAGTTATCAAGTTCTGATCTCCAGAATTATCTCAACTTGTGACTTTGGGGTGATTTGCATCCTTGTTTTGGACTTATTTGCATTTTTTACGCTTCTCACTCCACTTCTGAAAAGTAGCCTAGCTAGCCCGTCAAGCTGATGTGCACCAGATTCTTGCAGTCTTACTTCAGTAGGGAGGTGGCATAGACAGTGGAGACACATCTGAGTGTTAGAGATAAAGATTAGAGATGGTGAACTGATTTGTTCCAAGCTGGTTTCGACCCAAATAGCCTGAATTTTTCAGTTTTTAATGAAACTGAAGAATTGGGGATTTGTCTCAGATGAACTCAAAAGGCCACCGCGACATGCATTGCCCCAGAGTATAATAGATGTAGACCCAGGGGAGGTGAAGAAAAAATAAAAAAAAAACATTTATACTCATCTTCCCTCACCTCTTTTGAGTATTCTTGCGGTGTACGGCGCTCTCCTTGTGACGCCATGTGTCCTGGTTCACAACTGAGACCTTTAATTGGGCCACAGTGGTCACATGGGCATGCCAAGCATCACGATGTCATGAGGGGGTGTGCACTCCTCCTGTCCACCATACTTACTATAATTTATGTCAAAGATTGGTGTACATTATAGCGCAAATCGTTTTATCATTTTGTTGCACCATGCCAGCCAGAGACTCAACAGATTTACCAACATCACATCTCACATATTCTGCCATATATTTTAAACTAATCATTTGGAGCTGTTTTGGGTGAAAAAGTTAATTTCAAAAAAATAAATATTTTATTTTATATATATAAAAAATTGTGTTTAAAATGCTGATAAAACTGTAAAACTGGGCTTTTATTCTACAGTTTTGTAGTAGTGAAATGACAGTGGATTTCCAGTGAATGGCCTAAAGGCCTATCACATGGCTTCGTCTTTATGGCATTCGCTGTGTAGCCAAAATGATGTGTCGCCTGCATTCTGTAGGTCGGTACAATTACGCAGCACGCTTTAACTCCTTTAAAAAGTTATGGATATAAAGTGATGTGTGTGTGTGTGTGTGTTATGGATATAGCTTTGAAAAAAAAATGTCTTAGAGTCACCATATCTGATACCCATAACTTTTTTATATATGTTGTTGTTGTTGTTGTTGTTGTTGTTGTTGTTGTTGTTGTTGTTGTTAATAATATATATATAATTTTTTTTTTTTTTTTTTTTTTTTTTTTTGTTTAGACCCCCAAAGGGTCTTGAACAGCAGGGGGTCTAATCACTAACACAGTACATTGTAATGTACAGTGAAATACCTATACTCCTATTACAGGCTGCCTAGTTTAATACAGCAGAGACCCAGCACTCACTTTAATACGTAACGGCGGATATCGGAAGGTTAAATAGGCAGGTTTTTTTTTGTAGACAAGGGTCGTGGTTTAGGATACAACAGTGTGCGCCTCTACTACACCAAAATTCTATACTAAAATTCTGCCTCAAAGTAAGCCAACTAAAGGGCTGTATAAGCTTTGACTAGGCCGTCTAAAGATGCACCACCATCAGCTACTGTGATCAATGTGATGCATTTTAAGACTGTCTTGTCTTAGTTTGCACTGTCCTACTATTCGTAAATCTGGGCCAGTGACTCTGTCAGAATGACCAGCTTGTGTTTTACAGCAATCTGTATAGCACACCACTGCCAGGGAAATCTTAGCGTTATATTTAGAAATCTTTCCCCAGGTGACATACAGTAAATCTGATTCTGCCAAGTGAGTTGTTTCTATACTGTCGTCTTAGCAAATGGTTGATAATAAAACTGACTTGCAAACACCGTTCTTTTACACCTCACAGTGCCTAAAATAATGCTACAGTCTTACTTCGTGTTTTAGTACATAATGAGTAGATTTACCAATTCTGTCTAATTTTTAGATTATACAATGTAGACTAAACAGTCTAGAAATGCACCAGATGGCTGATGCAGGTTAATAAATCTGGTGGATCTCTAGACTGTCTAGTCCAAGTTTATACCACCTATTATTTGGCTTACAATGTGCTAAATTTTTGGCTTGATTCTGGAGCACAGTGTCCCACCTTAAGCTATGCCCCTCTCCCAACAAGCCATATAAATTCCTGCTCAGCTACATATTGTTGGATGAGCCAAAATAAAAGTATCCAAAACGCATAATAAATATGGCGCACAGGTTGTAGCTAAGTTTTTTGTTTTTTTTGGTGCAAATTAAGCCAGAATTCTGGTGCACGTTGCTTAGTAAATCTCCTCCAATGTTTCCAGTTATTAAAGAGAACCTGTCCCATGGTTTCCCACCCTACCCTGACCCCAATATGTGCAGCATGCTGTAGCAGTGTTTCCTATGCTGCCTCTCAATAATCTTTCTCTTGCTGAAAACTAAAATAAGCTTTTAAAACATTATATCTTATGCAAATTATGCTTAGACTAAGTTTTTATATGCCTCTTTTAAGCCTGTTGTTCTTATCCCTCACTGGATCGGTACAATAGACTCAAAATCTAATCAAATGATGGGTGAAGAAAGAGCATTCCATCATTATGTATTGTAATTTACAAGAACAAGAGGGAAGCTTTCTGCACGCACAATTTTCTATGTTGTTTTAGACCAATCATGCGTGCAGAAAGCTTCCATCTTGTCTGTCTTTTTACATTTTACATCTGTCATAGGATGAGAGCAACGGACATTTATTGTAGAATGAATATGGCTCCCCCTCCATCTTGTCTGTCTGTATTCATTCTCATGTTAAAAAACCTGATAGAAGCTTTCGTCCAACATGTTCTTTTCTTTTCTGACGGAAGAAAAAGTTTTGCAAGCATGTTTTTCCATCATTTACATTAGAGTCAAAGGAAGCTGACACAGACGGAAGGGACTGTGGTCTGTGGTCTGTGTCCATCACACTCGTGTTGTAAAAGTCAGTTGCTCACATCCTATCATGGATGAGAACAACGGACGTTCACAACGGTAGAGTGAACTTAGTCTTATCTAGTCATCACAGGGCTTGAAACAGATTTACCTAGACATGAGGGACGGGGAGTAGCTGCCACGGCCGTGCCATCTATGCACTAAATGGGGAGTCGCTGCCATTGGTCCTGCCATCTAGGCACTAAATCCCACCCTGTGAGACGTGATTGGCATGTCCCTCCCTGTCTCAGATAGAGCTATGAATGCCCCACTTTTTCTGGGGAGATTTGGCCAGCAGTTACATAGGGCGCCGCTCTGTCAGAGGCAGTGACCATGTAATGCAGGACTAGAATAAGGAGGAGATACTCAGTCTTGATTGATTTCCCTCCTGCATAATATGAGGGTCGTAGGTCTTTTTGAGACAACCCAAATGAATATAAGCTATGAATTATCAATGAGACTAAAAGAAAACCAATAGTCTTGACTATATTTTTGTTCAAAATTGGGTATTGGGATAATTCCAGTTTATGTCTGGTTTATTAGATAAAGGAATGACAGCATAGGCATACATAATAATCTTCATATAATGGAGTTTTATTTTATTACTTGGAGGTTGGGTCAAGTTTTGTCCTTTATTAAGATAGAAGTGAGTAACAGAGCTGTATGTATTTTTCCTCTGCCCCTGATCTGTATCTATAATAACTTAGTATCCTGAGTAACCAGATTTCTCTTGGCTGTGATCGCCTGGTGAGGTCAGGAGTTACCCAGTGACTTCTATAAATAAACCTGAGTTCACACTCAGACAATAAAAACCTAAACAAGTGCACTAATTAGCAATGACAACCATTAGAAGATTTCTCCCGAGGACTGTATTGTTGTTCTTTATGGAGGCTTGAGAAAAATTAATCAGTGTGTCAATAGACTGCAGTTTATCAGGGTGATAATTTTTACATCTTTAATAGTGACCCAGTTGGGCAAACAAAAAATATCTATCTTCGTTCTCAAATTTATCAGACCGGCTGAAATCCAATTACCAGGTTAGCCTTTATGTTCTCTGCCCCCTCTGTGAGTTATCTGCTGGTGTTTATTGCCAGAATAGAAGCTGTAGGTCTATTTTTGTACATATGTCTTTTTTTTTTTTTTTTTTTTTTTTTTTTTAACCAAAGTACACTGTATCTGAAGTAAGTGCTTTTAACTGTTTGTTTTTACCTAGGTTTTAAATTTTTTTTTGCTACATGTTTAAAGGTCTAAGAAATCCCAGAGGAGGCCGGGATGTCACTGGGTCCTTCCCAGCCACTGATTTGCCTTTTTTATGTTACACCTTCCCTAGCCTCCTTTGGAATTTGTCCAATTCCTGGACAATCCCTTTAATGCCCTTTTAAAGGAAATATGTTTTAATCAAGTGTTATGTTAAACATATTGTTTAAAGAATTTTGTTGATATCTATATTTAAAAAAAAAAAAAACTAAAAAAAAAAAAACTGCAGTTTTCACTCTGGCCACTAAGCCAAATAATAGTCTAATAGTCTAGCCTATGCTGTGTATGATTGATTTATTTTTATTTTTTTTTGCAGCAGTCCCCTCATTATCAGCGGATAGGAGTACAACGATGGTTATCTATACCGTACTTAGATATTTATAGAGAGCACCATTCACAATATGTGATGATCACAGTTTATCTACCCCCATATCTGCATAGAGCTGGTGTAGAAATAAACCTCCCATAAACCTTGATAAACATTTCCAGACTATTACATCCATGGTCCGCGTGGCCATATGAAAATTTTTCCAACCAATGTATAATACATTGTTAAAGTATCTGGTGCCTATCTTTTTCATCATTTTGGTTTGGTTTCTCAAAATTTCCATTCCCCTCTTCATTTCTGTAAAACGGCCACCAACTTCTCAGGCTACTCTCTTCACACTGTGGCTGGTACACCCAAAGGGAGATGTCTCAAACTGCTAAAAACTGAGCACATAAAGTAGTCTGAGACACTTCCCCATGCTCTTGGATGGACCAGCCAAGAACAGAGAAAGTGCTAGAGACTACAAAAGTATAGAGTAGTCTGAGAAGTTGGTGGCCATTTTGCAGACAGGGCACTGGGTGAACCAGTTATATGGTTTAAACCATTTCTGAGTGAAAAACAGAGTAAATTCTGACCGGACTCCTGGACAAAACTGTGAGAGTCCTGGTTATCCCGCCCAAACACAGTGATTGACAGCCTTCTGTGTACATAAACAAGAAAAGTTGTCAATCGCTTTTTTTTTTTTTTTTGGACAAGATAAGCCAAGGTGTGACAGTCTCCCTTAGGAGTCCCTTTAAGATTTACAAGGTCTATATAAATCTATAGTTCTCGAAGCCTAGCTTCTCCTGCTCTGTCATATCCTGCACTCATATAGGACAGCGTTTATCACCTGATAGGCTTGTTTAAGGACTTTTACTGGTGGTGACACTACCACGGAATTCCCTTGGAGTTCAGTTCTGAGATCCTTTGCCAAGACTGCAGTCTAGAGGTTTCCATATCATGTAAACAAATGTTCAACTCCGAGTGTGAATTGAATTTAACCCTTTAAGGATGCAGTCGAGTTTAGGCATTAAGGCTCCAGCTACTATTTTTACTTTTCCATTTTCACATTTTAAAATAACTTTAATAACTTTCTTTTTCTGTTGCCATAGACAGATGAGGTCTTGTTTTTTGCATGGCAAGTTATATTTTTAGATGGCTCTATTTTGGGGTACATGCAATGTTTTACTTCTTATTGTATTTATTACGTCGGCGTATTAAATAAAAAGTTGGGAATTCCTTATTGTTTAAACACCATTTTTTTGGTATAAATAGTCGCAAACTGGCGATTTGTGACTCTTTAACACCAAAAATTGCAGTGAAAGAGGGTCTTCTTAAAAGGGTCATTCTTAAGTCTCTATACATAGAATGGACAGTAGGTGAACTAAACCAGATATTTGGAGAGGAATTTTCAGATCAGGGGTGGTCTTCTCAAAGAGGTGGTCTTTTGGAGAGACTAATAGAACTTATTGAATGTAGATAACACTTTATGCCTCCATTTCTTTGTTTGCAGTTTTTTTTAGTGTGCTTTGATATATTCCTTCTAACAACCCAGTCATTTGTGATAATGCATAATAATGCAGAAGCAAAACCGTATTCCAGTATTATTCTCAGCAGAAAAAAATGTTTCTAGATCCAAAAATTTGAGAGCTACACCCAGGTATTTTAGGAACGCCTTAGTGTTTGGGTATTCTTTATTTCCTGCAGAACATTCCTGATGCAAATCCAACTGTGAGGTTTCCTCTGATTGTATTACTTACTACAGGAGGGATCAGAGTCTTGTTTTGCTCTCTTTTATTTCATTTGGCTATTGCTGGTGTTTGGGGTAGATCAACAAGTGACATACAAGAAGAGCGCTGTATGAATACAATGTTTGTAGACTGATACTAAGGCACACAGGATTTCTTTTCATGAGTAATTCTAAATAAGTGTAAAAGAATTAGGCTGCACAAATGATACTGTGTATCAGTTACACACGAAAAAAACCTTCTGTAGAAAAAAAAAATCTTTTTATAAAATTATGAATTTACTCTTATTGGTGATTGATCACTTGTAAGTGAATTAGCCATGTCCCTTTTAAAGGGGGTTGGCCATGAGAGCAATTTATCCTGACAGCTGGGACTTCCAGCTGTCAGATGCTCACTGATCTGCAACATATCCTCTGTACTGTAGATAAGTTGCTCTCATGTGCAAAACCCTTGCAGTAAAGGGGACTGATCTGCAATACCAGGGGTAGTCCTTGGACAAGAGTGGCATTGCTTCTGGTAAAAAAAAAAATCATTAGGGCTTTCTTTTTAATCTTGTATATCATTTATGGGTTTATTTAACATCTCATGCTGCAAAGTTTGCAAAACCAGTGCGTCGGGACACGACTGCAACATGTGAATAAACCCTGATAATAAAGCTGGTATATGTCTGCACATAACACATGTTTACACATAACTTGGCAGATGCTGTTCCCTATGTGGATAATGACTCAGGTTATCTAGAAATCTGAACTTGACACCTTTTTGATACGATATTGAAATCTCGGCAGAATTGGGAAGTTTCTATTATTTTATCAAAACTACCCTACAAACTACTATTCTTTTCGTCTGTGCATTCATTAACTTATATTCTCTAATTAACTTTTTTTTTTGTGATTATTTAATTTATTTTATTTTTTTTACTTTTCAGGGCTGCCTTATTCTAAGTGATGAGCTGAACCATACTTCTCTAGTTCTTGGTGCTAGACTTTCTGGAGCAACTATTCGAATCTTCAAGCACAATAGTAAGTGCCTACTTTATTGTATGTTATGTAAAGAATTGTCATAAAAATGACTATTACAGAACTGTATTATTTCTGCCTATCAATAATATCCTGTAACCAGTAGCATAACTAGGAATGGCTGGGCCCCAAGGCGAACCGCTGCCCCAGCCGCCACCCCCCCCAAAAAAAAAAAAAACACATTCCTGCGCACACTATTCTGCCCCATAGTGGCCCCTGCACACAGTATTCTGCCCCATAGTGGCCCCTGCACACAGTATTATTCCCCGTAGTGGCCCCTGCACACACTATTATATGTCCCATTGTAGACCACCCATGAACAATTATTATACTCTGGGGTCTTTTCTTCAATGTTAGACCTGGCCGGCATCACGTGATGTGGGCTGGCGTCGCGGCGCAAAATGACGTCGGCTGACGTCTGGGACGTCACCAAACAGGCCCTAAGCCTGGAGAATCGTAGGAGAGGTAAGTACATTGTTTTTTATGTTCCCTCACCTCCGCTGGGCCTCTGAAAAGACCCCGGAGTATAATGATAGCAGTGATTGTGGGGATCGGCCCGCGGCCCTTACCTACCGATCCCCGCTACTGCGCACAGGCACCTCCGCAGAATCGGAAGCGCAGGTGGCCGTGAGCAGGAGCGGGGATTGCTAAGCATATAGGGCCCATTACCTGCTGGGGTTACTCCAGCAGGTAACGGCCTATTAAAAAAAGCATCGGAGCCCGCGGGGCCCTGTAATGTCCGGGGCCCTGTGGCAGCCGCTACCACTGCTACCCCGATAGTTACGCCCCTGCCTATAATAATGTATACAATGGTACAAGTTTTCTCATTAAATGTCTGTCAGTCCTTGATAATGTGTTTTGCAAGGAAACCACAAACAGAATCATTGTGGTTATGGCTATAGCTTCAGCTCTTTGTGTCCTGATCTAATTCATTGTTATTAGAAACCAGTCATCCGCTGTGGGATGGACCTGCCCACCAGTATTGGAGTTAAAGGGGTTGAGGCATTTACAGAGACTCTCCCTTTCCAAGGGATAAGTGTCAGGTTAGTCGTTCAGGAGAATGGCGTCCTGAAAGTCCCCCTGCATCCTCTGTGTGAATGAAGCTCCAGTGTGTTTGCGTGGCTGGTGCTTCATGCCCTTCTATAGAGCTGCTGGAAATTGCAGTCCTGGCATAGAAGTGAATGCAGCATCGGTTATGTAAGCGCACTGGCACTCCATTCACAGGAAGGATGATCTCACGATCGCTGTGGCTCGCAGGAGTCAGAATGTATTACAGACTGAGTTACAATACCAACTGCTACACAATATACAGTGCTGTGTCTGGTATACAGTGAAGTCACTGCAGCACTCTCCCAGGCAGCATGGCCCCTTCAATCAGCTGATCAGGGTGGGTGCAGCCGGTCAGACTCCTGCAATTTGATATTGATGACCTATGCTAAGGACTGGTTGCTAATATAAAAATCTCAGAGGACCTTTTTATATATAACATGTCTTAGAACTCACGTTAGAAACTCTTGTATGTATTTCTAAGGTTATGTGATTAGTACAGGCACAGATGTCTTGGTACTCAAGGGAATCTTATTTCCTAGGAGTCCTTCATGCGATCCTTCTGTATGGAGTTCATTTAACATTGCTATCCTTGGACCCATCTAATACAGGATTTCGGCTCCAAAAATGGTGACCCTGTCCTGAGCGTGCCCCACTGATAATTAACCTTAAAGGGGATATCTTTGACAAACCAATGACCTCTCATCCACGTGATCATTATACAGCTCAGTCCATTTCAGGTGAATGGGACTGAACTGAAATACCAAGCACAGCCAATATACAGTGTACAGTGCTGTGCTTGGTAAGTAGTGAAGAGGCTACAGCAATAATGGGCCATAATCAAATAAGTCAATGGATAACCTGGCTGAACAAAAAAAGGGGTCAGAGGGCATTCGGTTGTATAACGGATATTACCTGAAATTGATGGCTTCAGTGACTTTTAACAGGCCAATAAGGTTTTATTTTTTTCAATGGGAAAAATTATTGCAGCAAACTGTTATAATGACCATGACTGGCATTGCAGATCAACCTAAACAATAGTAGAGAAGATCAGAAGTCCAACTATAATAAGCTAACCAGTGTTACATCGCCCCCGTAGTAGTCCTGAAGTGCCATTAACCTTTGCTGTAGTTAACCATTCACTGTATACAAGTGTAGTACATTCACTAAATTCTCACTTAGACATTATGAAATAAGGGTAAAGCTGTCTTTTTAGTAAAGTCAGGCTGAGTTCACATGAGCATTGTTGTATCCTCATGGAATCGTTTTTTGTGAGCTGTCGAAAGATCTTCAAATCGGAAAAGAACGGGTCATTTAAAAACCAATTATTTTCAATGGGTTTTTAAAACCCTATGCCGGTGAGCATTTCCACCGTGTATCTGCTCTTTTAGATGGAGACAAAAGTCAGACTTGCAGCACTTTTGCTCCGTCCAAAAAATAAGGATACATAACGGACAGCAACGGATCCATCTTTTTTAACATTGAAGTCTAAGGAAGGCGAACACAGATAATCTGGTAATCCGTTTGTGTCCATTTTTCCCTTTCATTTTTTTCTGTGCATATTCCGAATGAAGAAGGGGGAAAAAAAACAATCCGTCAAAAATGGATTTTTTTTTTTTTTTTTTTTTTTTGACCCTAGTAGCCAAGACGTTTAGTCCAAAATGACACTGGCTGTACCATATAAGGTCCCTGTGGATCGTTTTAACATTTTGACCTAAAAAAAAAAAAAAAAAAAAAAAAGCTGAAACTTTTATACTGCTAAGGGTAGGTTCACACTACCATTCTATCATCCATCACAGGATGAGAGCAACAGACGTTAAGGCCATTACTGTCACACCACAGGAGGTTGTTATTTTCCATTGAGTTTAGCCATTTAGTTTCTAGTTAGTTCTATTCAGTTTATTGTATTTGATAATATAAAGACTATACATATTGTATTTAGTTTAGTTTTATTTGAGCAAAAAAGCACTGAAACAATTAATCATTTTTTATATATTTTAAATAGAATTAGAAATTTTAGAGCAAGGTACAGCTGTGAGTAATGACCAGAAGCATTTGTCTAAGGCAGGGGTAGGCAACCTTTTTTGTTCGGCGTGCCGATTTTAATAAAAAAATCAAAGATGAGGTACTTGGAGTGCCGATCAATAATTGTAAGTCTGACGACCCCTAAACTAAAGTCATATACCACAAACCATAACACAGAAGTGCTGCCACCAGATGCTTTAGGACACATGTGTTTACTGCTATTTCCTGGGACACTCCTGTACTTTCTGATTAGAAGCAATGAAAGTCCATGTGCAGCCCCCAATTAGTGGTAAATTTATTGTGTCCAGGAGCCCCGTATGGCAGCATCCTTATGGTGAATACACACTATGTATCTGGATGCAGCTATATTTGGAACTTTTTCATTCAATGTAAAACTGGTGCATTTTTGCACAAAAAAAAAACAAAGCCGGAGTTTTCTGTGCAAAAACACATCCTTAATATAGAAAACACACCGTTATACAGAATAATGTCCCATAGTGGTCCCTGCACACGGTATTATGTCCCATAGCGGCCCCTTCAACATGGTATATGTCCCATAGCTGCCTCTGCACACGGCATTTGTCCCATAGCTGCCTCTGCACACAGTATTTGTCCCATAGCAGTCCCTGCACACAGTATTTGTCCCATAGCGGCCCCTGCACACAGCAATATGTCCCATAACGGCCCCTACACACCGTATATGTCCCATAGCGGCCCCTGCACACGGTATTATGCTCTATAGTGGCCCCTGCACACGGTATTATGTCCCATAGCAGCCTCTGCACACGGTATTTGTCCCATAGTGGCCCCTGCACATGGTATTATGCTCCATAGTGGCCCCTGCACACGGTATATGTCCCATAGCGGTCCCTGCACACGGTATTATGCTCCATAGTGGCCCCTGCACACGGTATTATGCTCCATAGTGGCCCCTGCACACGGTATTATGCTCCATAGTGGCCCCTGCACACGGTATTATGCTCCATAGTGGCCCCTGCACACGGTATTATGCTCCATAGTGGCCCCTGCACACGGTATTATGCTCCATAGTGGCCCCTGCACACGGTATTATGCTCCATAGTGGCCCCTGCACACGGTATTATGCTCCATAGTGGCCCCTGCACACGGTATTATGCTCCATAGTGGCCCCTGCACACGGTATATGTCCCATAGTGGCCCCTGCACACGGTATATGTCCCATAGTGGCCCCTGCACACGGTATATGTCCCATAGCGGTCCCTGCACACGGTATTATGTCCCATAGCGGCCCCTGCACACGGTATTATGCTCCATAGTGGCCCCTGCACACGGTATATGTCCCATAGTGGTCCCTGCACACGGTATTATGCTCTATAGTGGTCCCTGCACACGGTATTATGCTCTATAGTGGCCCCTGCAGGCAGAAGCGCCCGAAGAGTACAGAGCGGCTGCGGAGCGTGGAATAGTGAGTACATTGTTTTTTATGTTTGATCATCTCCCCGGGGGCTCCGCTTATTATACTCGGGGGTCTGAAGAGACCCCACAGTATAATAATAGCAGTTTCGTTTCGGCCGTGTTTGGTCCGATCGAAACTGCTGGGTGAGGAGTCCGCTGCTGTGCCAGGGGAATAAGCCTCGCGTGCCAAGAGTGGCACGCGTGCCATAGGTTGCCGACCCCTGGTCTAAGGCCTCAAGCACACTAGCGAAAAAAAATAGCGCGAAAATCGCATCGCAATGCGATGCAATTTTTTTCTGCGATTTGCCAATGTATTTCAATGGCACCAAGCACACCTGCGATTTTTTTTTCGTGCGATTTTTTTCATAGGTGCGATTTTCCTGCGATTTTTTTTTTTTTTTTTTTTTTTTTTTTTTTTTTTTTTTTTTTTTTTTTTTTCCCTGCACCCATTGACTTGAATCTAAATATACAAAAATTTAAATATACAAAAGAACAACTGTTATTTGTTTCTATGCTTTTTATTTTTCTTATGAAAATAATAAAAAAAATACAAGGAATAAAACAATTCCACACATATTTACAATAGGCTGCTGTGGGGGGCTGCGTGTGTGTGTGTGACTGGCATGTCCTTCTTGTGTGACTAGCATTTCAGCACACACTCAGCAATCTGTCTGCACTGTCGGAACATACCTGGCACTGCCTGGGTATGTCCCTTGTACATTTGCCACACGTGTATTTGTAGCACAAATGTATCTGGATGCAGCTATATTTGGAACTTTTTCATTCAATGTAAAACTGGTGCATTTTTGCACAAAAAAAAACAAAGCCGGAGTTTTCTGTGCAAAAACACATCCTTAATATAGAAAACACACCGTTATACAGAATAATGTCCCATAGTGGTCCCTGCACACGGTATTATGTCCCATAGCGGCCCCTTCAACATGGTATATGTCCCATAGCTGCCTCTGCACACGGCATTTGTCCCATAGCTGCCTCTGCACACAGTATTTGTCCCATAGCAGTCCCTGCACACAGTATTTGTCCCATAGCGGCCCCTGCACACAGCAATATGTCCCATAACGGCCCCTACACACCGTATATGTCCCATAGCGGCCCCTGCACACGGTATTATGCTCTATAGTGGCCCCTGCACACGGTATTATGTCCCATAGCAGCCTCTGCACACGGTATTTGTCCCATAGTGGCCCCTGCACATGGTATTATGCTCCATAGTGGCCCCTGCACACGGTATATGTCCCATAGCGGTCCCTGCACACGGTATTATGCTCCATAGTGGCCCCTGCACACGGTATTATGCTCCATAGTGGCCCCTGCACACGGTATTATGCTCCATAGTGGCCCCTGCACACGGTATTATGCTCCATAGTGGCCCCTGCACACGGTATTATGCTCCATAGTGGCCCCTGCACACGGTATTATGCTCCATAGTGGCCCCTGCACACGGTATTATGCTCCATAGTGGCCCCTGCACACGGTATTATGCTCCATAGTGGCCCCTGCACACGGTATTATGCTCCATAGTGGCCCCTGCACACGGTATATGTCCCATAGTGGCCCCTGCACACGGTATATGTCCCATAGTGGCCCCTGCACACGGTATATGTCCCATAGCGGTCCCTGCACACGGTATTATGTCCCATAGCGGCCCCTGCACACGGTATTATGCTCCATAGTGGCCCCTGCACACGGTATATGTCCCATAGTGGTCCCTGCACACGGTATTATGCTCTATAGTGGTCCCTGCACACGGTATTATGCTCTATAGTGGCCCCTGCAGGCAGAAGCGCCCGAAGAGTACAGAGCGGCTGCGGAGCGTGGAATAGTGAGTACATTGTTTTTTATGTTTGATCATCTCCCCGGGGGCTCCGCTTATTATACTCGGGGGTCTGAAGAGACCCCACAGTATAATAATAGCAGTTTCGTTTCGGCCGTGTTTGGTCCGATCGAAACTGCTGGGTGAGGAGTCCGCTGCTGTGCCAGGGGAATAAGCCTCGCGTGCCAAGAGTGGCACGCGTGCCATAGGTTGCCGACCCCTGGTCTAAGGCCTCAAGCACACTAGCGAAAAAAAATAGCGCGAAAATCGCATCGCAATGCGATGCAATTTTTTTCTGCGATTTGCCAATGTATTTCAATGGCACCAAGCACACCTGCGATTTTTTTTTCGTGCGATTTTTTTCATAGGTGCGATTTTCCTGCGATTTTTTTTTTTTTTTTTTTTTTTTTTTTTTTTTTTTTTTTTTTTTTTTTTTTTTTCCCTGCACCCATTGACTTGAATCTAAATATACAAAAATTTAAATATACAAAAGAACAACTGTTATTTGTTTCTATGCTTTTTATTTTTCTTATGAAAATAATAAAAAAAATACAAGGAATAAAACAATTCCACACATATTTACAATAGGCTGCTGTGGGGGGCTGCGTGTGTGTGTGTGACTGGCATGTCCTTCTTGTGTGACTAGCATTTCAGCACACACTCAGCAATCTGTCTGCACTGTCGGAACATACCTGGCACTGCCTGGGTATGTCCCTTGTACATTTGCCACACGTGTATTTGTAGCAGTCAACACATCTCTCAGTTGCACAATTGTTCGTGCATCGATGGTTGACCTGACACTTCGCCCTTTTGCCAGGGCTGGGTGTGAAAGGTTGTTGCCGAAGGAGTTTCTCCTTGCGTGCCTTCTTTTCAGTCACATGAGAGCCACCTAACTCTTTTGCAAGCTCAACCAGGAAGTCCACCCGTCTCTCCTGCACCCCAGTGCATGCCTGATAAAGAACATGAGCATTCAGTGCTGCCATGTCAATCATGTTGTAGAACACGGCGAATGGCCATCTCCGTGTTCCTGCACGCACGCTGTACTCCCGCACCATTTGGTCCATTACATCCACACCGCACTTTGTGTGGTTGTATTGTGTGACCGTGTTTGGCTTCCTTTTGTTGGTATCCTTAGTCTCAACCACGCTGTGCATGCTGCTGAGAATGTAGACGGCCTTCTTTCGTTTGGGTGCATACACTGTCAGTGTGGCACCAGTGGTTGAAAACACCTGAGTGGTGAATTCAGTGCGGTCCATCTGTCTAGCGGATTGAGGAATTTCCCGGCGACTCTTGTTGACTGTGCCGAGGATAGTGGTTTTCCGGCTAAGCAGTCATTGTGCAAGTGACAATGATGTAAAGAAATTGTTCGTGGTTACAGTTCTGCCCTTGTCCATGAATGATTCCATCAGCCTCATCACTACAGTTTCGGACAGTCTCTCCCCGCTGGGACGACTGGGGTCCTTGCCAAGATATGGGAGGACATTACAGATGTACTTTGATTTCAAGTCGCAGACTACTTTGAGAAGCAGTCACATCCCCCACAGCACAAAAGGCTGCATGCAACTTTGCTAAGGTGTTAGCAAATATTCCCAGCACAACAATGCAGCTGGGGGGTGGGCAGACACTCAGGAGCAGCTTACATTCTTTTCTTTACACTCTCTTACAAGACCTGAGGTGGATCAACACAATTCCCCCCTGCAGATTCCTCAGACAATGGCCACATTTACAAATGAAAGGAAATGCTAATTGGAGCCATCAGAGTTGTCAGTTTGGACTAAGGGTCATTTGACCCTCTTTCAGGACTTGAAGGGGGAGCTCGAAATTTCTGGGACTTCTAGTGTTAAATGAAAGATGCAGACATAGCCTCCTCTGCATTTACCCCAATGCAAACAAAAAACATGACAGAAGCTTTCTTCCATCATGTTTTTACGTTTCTGACATAAGAAAAAATCATGCATGCAGGACTTTTTCTAACACTACAAAAGTAAACATGACAAGATAGAAGACTTCGTCCATCATGTTGTTTACATTAGAGTCAATGGGAACAGATATACAGACAGAGGGGGCTCATTCTGTGTCGGTTAGGGTGGGTTCACACTTGCGCTTGAGTCCGTCCGCTGCCAATCAGAGTGAAAATCTCGGGAAACAGGATAGGCATCGGATAGCGAGAGGTTAGCGACGCATTGGTTAAAAACCCATTCATTTGAATGGGTTTTTAAAGCAATGCACGGGTGTGCGCTTACACCCTCTGCGCTGCGAAGCCGTTTTTTTTTTCATTGGACACGAAGTCCTGCATGTCCGACTTTGTTTCCGACGAAAAAAAAAGGATTTGCAGCGCAGAAGATGTAAGCGCACACCCGCGCATTGCTTTAAAAACCCATTCAAAGAATGGGTTTTTAACCAATGCATCGCTAACCTGTCGGTATCTCATGCCTATCCTGTTTCCTGAGATTTTCACTCGGATTGGCAGCGGACGGACTGAAGCGCAGGTGTGAACCCACCCTTACTTTGCTACAGTTAATGTCCATTTCTGTCATCCTACACTACACTACAGACATTAACAATAGTAGTGTGAACATAGCCTAACTCTACACGTTTAACCCTGCCCATGCTGTCATCTTACAAGACTCAGTTGAGCTGATTACACATTTGCAGTCTCCAAAATTCACCCCAATTGGCTTTATCTTCTGCTGGATCTTTCTAGCACTTTTCTTTTTTTTTTTTTGTGCCAGATACTAGGGCAACCAATCCATTGGTTGACTATTTCAACCTCTGGTACACAACAGAAGGGGTCTGCATTTAGATTTCAATCTGTGTAAGATAAATTTTGTGTGTATTACCTCAAGTTGAAATCAAAACCTCAAATACCAAAATTGTAATTGTGGACTTTTTTTGGATTGTTCGCAATGGTTTACACCACATATTTGTATAAACACATATTTCCATCTTATCTATCAAATCTAAGACTTGATGTTCTGCAGTGACTTCCAAGCTTAAACTCCATGTGACACTTGACATTTGCCTGTTTCTTCTGCATGTTCAGACTGCCTTGATGTGCCCTTTATAAGATGTGGTGTGATATGCTCCTTCCAGTAATTCTTTTGCTTTATTCCATATTTCTGACGACTTTGAAATTGTGCTAGTGTTTTGAAAAACAATATTTTGGAGAATTCCTGAAGCAAGTTGTAATTGCCTTTGGATAGGAGGATTTTAGAAAAGCTTTGCAATAGTTCATCATGTTCATCGTTTTTGTACTTAAAAAATACACTTTATATCTGTAAAAAGTGCACACTTCCTATTCCTATAGATTGTTAGTATACAGTGCCAATAGCAACATACACTAGGGGGTACACTAGTATCTTTTGGTAGATACTTACCGACAATTCTTCATGCAGAAATCCAGGTGATTCTCTCTCTCTCTCTCTCTATCTATCTATCTATCTATCTATATAATGGGGTTTCCTAAGCACAGTTCATAGGTCATCAGTATTAAAATCTTAGAAAACCCTATTTAAACTAATGTTGCAAATTTTGTTGTGTAAAAAATAAATAAATAGTCCGACCTTTAATAGAAAAGCAACCTCCTATCTTATTCTCTAGGACTTTGAACAGATAAGATAAGAATGGTTATTTGTTTTTTAATCACTTCCTGACATCTGCCGTAATAGTACAGCAGATGTCGGGTCTTTATATATGGCGCCTGCTCAAACTGAGAGCGCCATAATCACAAAGTCCAGTGGTATATCCAGTGGTAATGCCCAAGATGAGATTCCTCTCGTCTCAGGCACTGACTTTTTTAGTAGGCCCATTAGGTTGGAATGGGCCTACCAAAGTACCAGAGGATCCTTCAGTTGGCCCAGGATTTGACCCATAGTGGGCACCAGTGATCTAGCAGAAGACCACAATGTTTGGAGCTAATCGCTTATCGCCAGGGTCTGTTTCTTATAAGACTGATTCACAAATAACCTTTTCGTCATGTCCTGTGTGAACAACAGTAACAACAAAAATTACGATGCAATAAAGAAATGACACATGTTTTGTATAAGTGTAAGGTGGATCCTCATAAACCTTGTAAACCAATCACATTTGCATTTTGTTTCAAATCCTTCCATGTAATTTATTAGCTTAGCTAGTGTAAGCCTACACCTTAGGCCTCTACTTTGTTCTTATGACATTTGTCTCTGAAAAGTAAAAAAAAAAAAAAAAAAAATAAAATAAACTAAGTGACCTATATTCTTTCAGCACTGACTTCAGGACTCTTTATTATCACAGAGAGCAAACACTCGGTTGCATTCAGTGCTGCGGAGTAATGCGTGACCTTGGTGATGCAATTTCTTATGTAAACCCTAGCACTGACTGGCTCTATATATACACGATGAGACTATAGTGCTTACAGTATGGTCAAATGTGTCACATTGCATGAAGGACATTGTTTTATCATAGCTGTAACATATATATGGATAGATGGACACATACGCCTTTATTGTCAAGATAGTGTGTGTGTGTGTGTTTTTTTTTTTTTTTTTTTTTTTTTATGGGGTAGGTTCCAACAAAAAGAACTAGCCAGGTTCAGAAAGGTAGCTTAGGATAAGAAATGCCAGCTGAGATCAGGTCGTATGATAAGCCTGAATTTTTAGGGCGTGTTTGAAGCTGCCATAATTGGATATTAATTTGATTGTCTTGGGTAAAGCATTCCAGAGCACCGGTGCAGCTCAAGAAATGTCTTGGAGACGGGAGTGGGAGTTTGGATAACAGAGGACACAAATCTAAGGTCATTGGAGAGTTTAGTAAGAGGAACCCCAATTAGTAAAGAATTGCAATAGTGAAGACAAGAGAGAATCAGAGCGACAATGAGGTTTTCTACAGTGAGAAAAGGGCAAATTCTAGAGATGGTTTTGAGGTGCAGGTGGCAAGAGTGTGCAAGTGTCTGAATATGTGGGGTGAAGGAGAGGTCCGAGTCAAATACAATCCCAAGGAAGCGAGTATACTGCCTCAGCGTAATAGTAAGACCACAGACAGAAATGGAGATATCAGGGTTAGGTCAGTTACATGGCGGGATCTACGCCAGCTCACAGAGAATGAATGGGCAAGAGATAAAAAATTTTTGCAGGTTACCTTAATGCATAAAACCATTTTTTTCTTGAATAATTGGATATTGAAGCCCTCAGTGACTTTTATTGTGCTATTATTTTATTATGCGCCTTTTACTTCCTCATAGGTTATACTTTTGCTTTATGTCTCCGAGAAATGTCTCCATACCTAAAATTTTATTGTGCTCTGACCTTTCTAGAGTTCACACCACACTCTCATGTACTGCAAACACTTCCTGGCAGTTTGTGATATTTAACATTGTGAACCATACAGTAAGTTTATTTTGTAGGTAGACCATAAGAATTACGTGTAAGAATTATTTTTAGCATGCCACGGAAGGCAGACCTGATTGTCCTTTATGTACTTATTTATTGGTAGTTAAAGGAATACTTCAGGAAAAATAATACTCAGTAAAGCCTAATGTTGTGTTTCTTTAACATTTACCTTGAAGTTGCCACCTGCAGTTTCTTATGACGCTAGGGTTCCTTTCCTTTAGCAGACATTTAGTGCCATCTAGAGGGTACATTTACATTTTACTGCATTATGCTGATAATACACATCTGAATGTAAAATACATTAAAGTGGTTTCCGTTTTTCTTTTGATTTCTCTTATAGTGATTTGACAATTAATGGGGATCTGTGTACTAGAATCTTCATCAATTCCGAAGATGAAGAGGATAAATTTAACATTCATGTGATCTAAACCTTTCTGTTATTATCCAAGATGTAATATTAATGATCCATCCCTATGTAATTCATAGGGTCTGACAAATTTTCTATGCACAGTGTGCGTAACCAGAAATAAACTGCTCCATACACTATGCAGCGGTGACACCCCACTATTGTAGCTCATCTCTAGTTTCAGTTCCATATACTGTGCAGTAGCCGGGCTACATTTTGGCTTTGTGCACTGTGACTGGTCGGGAATTATGCTGGGCAAACCAGCTTGTAATGAGCTGGTTTCATTACAAATTTTCCAAAAATTTCAAGTTTTACCAAACCAGACACTTTGGGGGTTTACCTCATAAAAATCCAGCAAAATGGTTGCCAGCTGACTACATTTTGCTGTCTATAGTAGGGCACAGATGAGGTATGTAAAAATAGAGAAAAATGTACTTTCCTCTCCTGGGCTCCTCTGTAGCATCCTTCGGCAATCGGATCTTCTTCTCCGACTTCCATCTTTTCTGGTCCTCAGGTCACCTCCTAGGGCTTGTGATTAGGCATCAGCGGTTACACGGGGGATTTTGGCATCAGGTTTTGACACTACAGCGTCATTGTGTACACTGTAGCATCAAAGTGTAATGATGCCCCCTATGTTGTTGTTTTTTTTTTTTTTCCTTCTAGTTTGGACCAGACACACGTTCTCCTGGCGAACCTTGTGAATGTGGGCAAAACAAATCCCGTGAGGTTTGGCCACATTAGTGTTGGATGTCAGACCCCCATCAAACTCATTATAGATCATTAATATTATGTCTTGAATAATCCCTTTAAATATTGAGAGGTTGTATTCAGTAAAGCCATGTGAGGTGTACTTTAGAGTAGGGCTGCATTCTGGAGAAACATGACATTTGCAACTGGACTGCATTTACTTGAATTGCTTGCAAAGCAGACAGGGCAACTCCACAATCTTTGGCCGTGCCACTTGTGTCACCCTATCGTTATTCATAAATTTATAACCGGAATAACAGGAATGACACATGCAAGTATTTACTATCACAGGCATGCCTGGAGAACGGACCAGTCCTTTTTAATAGTAACTATGAATTCAGGTTCTGTTGTCTTTCATATTAACAATAATATTAGTGATGAGAAAAATCTATAATATTGGACAATGCAGCACTTTTTGGGATACAACCGATCCAGCAGCTAAGGCTTGGTTCACATCTGTGTCCGTTGGAGACTCTGCCGCAGAAACCTTTGAAAATTGACAGAGAGATAGTCCTGCATGGAAGACTTTTCTCTCCCACCAGTTTCAGTATAAAAATGGCGGAAACCAATGGACCCCCAGCAGACCCTATTATAGTCTATGTCTATAGTCTGTGGATAACTGCTGTTTTAGAGGATGGACTCTCCGTCATTCGGACTCGCTGGGGGACCCGAACGATAGATAGTCCAGCGCAGGTGTGAACCTAGCCTAAGCAGAAAAGTTTCTGTGATGCAAATGATGTTCATATATCCAACCTTTTTCCATTAGATATGCAGAACCTGGAGAAATTATTGCGGGATGCTGTGATCTATGGTCATCCGCGCACTCACAGAGCCTGGAAGAAAATCCTAATCCTTGTTGAAGGAATTTACAGGTATGAACTCAAATACAAGGAATAAGGATACAGCAGCAACACTGTACAGAGGCAAGACTAAAGGGGGTGTAAGGGTAGCAGTCGAATAAGTCCCTGGTGCTTAAGCTTTCTCTACCACATTTTTATTATGGCATGGCATGTTTTAGATGGGGGCCCTAATAAAGATTTTGCATTGGGGCCTAGGAACTTCAAGTTACACCTCAGGTTACTACATGTCAAGTCAATGACCAGAATGGCTGTTGCTGTTACCTAGAGGCCTGTTTATAACATTGGATTTGCTGGTGTTCTTTACTTGCACTGACCTCAAGACAATAGCATCCCATACAAATGCATAGTTCAGCTTCGAACATGTTATTTTGGAGAACTGCAGGAAAAAATGTGTAAGGGAAGAAGCTCAAAACACATCTCATCTGAACTTTTTACCCACTGGACTGAAAGAAAATAGTTCATCCTGATGATGGTTTCCTTGCTCTTCAAGGGATTTTCTGGCTCAAAAATATTATAAGGTAAAAATAATATAGGATAGCACTAAATTGCTTTTAGCAGAGAAGGTCAGGCAAGATGGCAGTCCCCATAGTCATGTA
Organism: Leptodactylus fallax; assembly: GCA_947044405.1. NCBI lineage: Eukaryota > Metazoa > Chordata > Amphibia > Anura > Leptodactylidae > Leptodactylus > Leptodactylus fallax. Next base: position 166,615 of record CAMRHE010001117.1, read on the forward strand.
CAGAAAACAGAATTAAAAAAATCTACAGTCAGAAAATAAACACAGATTAGAAAAAAAGTGATAGAATTCTGGCTTTAAATAAAAGTAAACAAAAGTGATGATACATTCCCTTTAAGGACCCTTGATTAGATCTGGAGGAACAGCTAAAATTCGGAGTGTGCAATGTCTGCTTTTAGGACTTCCTCGGGTAATTTGAGGAAATAAGATCTTAAAAACAATACATTGGACAACTTTCCCTTTTGCATTGTTCTTTTACAGCATGGAAGGATCTATTGTCCGTCTTCCAGAAATAATTGCATTGAAGAAGAAATATAAAGCTTATCTGTACTTGGATGAAGCACACAGTATTGGAGCGGTGGGGCCTACAGGACGAGGCGTGGTGGAATACTTTGGAGTGAGACCTGCAGATGTCGATGTGATGATGGGAACGTTCACCAAAAGCTTTGGAGCCATGGGAGGATATATCGCTGGAAAGAAGGTATTTGTCTTGAGGAAAATTGCATTTCTATTGAATATTAAGATTGCTATAAAATGGAGAGCGCAATTATAATATGTAATAAATGGGTGTGTGAACCATTATAGGCATTATAATACACTTTATATTACACCAAAAACTGGCCTTACCCAAGTGAAGTTCATAGTAAAATGTAGAGATTTACTTTTATTTTTTTTTATTATTTTTCTGCAATGATTCCTTATACCGTCATGGCCAAAAGTTTTGAGAATGACACAAATATTATATTTTCACATGACCTGCTGCCCTCTGGTTTTTATGTGTGTTTGTCAGATGTTTTTATCACATACAGAAATATAATTGCATTCATATTATGAGTAACAGAAGCTTATATTGACAGTTAGAATGAGTTAATGCAGCAAATCAATATTTGCAGTGTTGACCCTTCTTCTTCAGGACCTCTGCAATTCTCCCTGGCATGCTCTCAATCAACTTCTGGACCAAATCCTGACTGATAGCAGTCCATTCTTGCAGAATCAATGCTTTAATTTTGTCTGAATTTGTTGGTTTTTGTTTGTCCACCCGTCTCTTGATGATTGACCACAAGTTCTCAATGGGATTAAGATGTGGGGAGTTTCCAGGCCATGGACCCAAAATCTCTATGTTTTGTTCCCTGAGCCATTTAGTTATCACCTTTGCTTTATGGCAAGGTGCTCCATCATGCTGGAAAAGGCATTGTTGAGCGCCAAACTGCTCTTGGACGGTTGGGAGAAGTTGCTCTTGGAGGACATTCTGGTACCATTCTTTATTCATGGCTGTGTTTTTAGGCAAGACTGTGAGAGAGCCGATTCCCTTGGCTGAGAAGCAACCCCACACATGAATGGTTTCAGGATGCTTTACAGTTGGCATGAGACAAGACTGGTGGTAGCGCTCACCTCTTCTTCTCCGAATAAGCTGTTTTCCAGATGTTCCAAACAATCGAAAAGGGGATTCATCAGAGAAAATGACTTTACCCCAGTCCTCAGCAGTCCACTCCCTGTACCTTTTGCAGAATATCAGTCTGTCCCTGATGTTTTTTCTGGAGAGAAGTGGCTTCTTTGCTGCCCTCCTTGAGACCAGGCCTTGCTCCAAGAGTCTCCGCCTCACAGTGCGTGCAGATGCACTCACACCTGCCTGCTGCCATTCCTCAGCAAGCTCTGCACTGCTGGTAGCCCGATCCCGCAGCTTAAACACTTTTAAGAGACGGTCCTGCCGCTTGCTGGTCTTTCTTGGGCGCCCTGGAGCCTTTTTGACACCAATGGAACCTCTCTCCTTGAAGTTCTTGATGATGCGATAGATTGTTGACTGAGGTGCAATCTTTCTAGCTGCAATACTCTTCCCAGTTAGGCCATTTTTGTGCAGTGCAATGATGACTGCACGTGTTTCTTTAGAGATAACCATGGTTAACAGAAGAGAAACAATGATGGCAAGCACCAGCCTCCTTTTAAAGTGTCCAGTGGTGTCATTCTTACTTAATCATGACAGATTGATCTCCAGCCCTGTCCTCATCAACACCCATTTAATGTTAATGGAGCAATCACTGAAACGATGTTAGGTGGTCCTTTTAAGGCAGGGCTGCAATGATGTTGAAATGTGTTTTGGGGGATAAAGTTCATTTTCTAGGCAAATATTGACTTTGCAAGTAATTGCTGTTAAGCTGATGACTCTTTATAACATTCTGGAGTATATGCAAATTGCCATTAGAAAAATTGAAGCAGTAGACTTTGTAAAAATTAATATTTGTATCATTCTCAAAACTTTTGGCTATGACTGTACAGCCAACAGTGTGTCTCAAAATACATTACCCCTGTAAGGCCTTGTTTCTATGTCATTGATAGTATTATATAAATCCCATTCTTAGTTTCTATATATTCTAGTAGTATGTTACCGCACTAATCATCTGGAAGAACACTTGTTGTTTGTTTGCCCCCATTGACTGTATGTTCCAAGATCTTTTGGTTAATGCCCCATGCCGCTTTTCACTATTATGATAAGGTCCATGTAGAGGCGATCTCACAACCTGTTAAAATAACAAATGGGAACAACCTGGGCTCCACTGTCTTCAGGAGCCCCACATGGGCTACCTCCATGGCACATAGACCCTTACTTAAGAATCTACCATTAACTTTCACCATTAAATTCTGGCATGAAATTAAAACTTAAATGATCATTGTTGAGTCAACAAATTTTGCATGAATGAATAGTACAGGCTTTGATAAGAAACTTTGTAATATATATTATCAGAGAAAAATGCTTCTTTCTTCTTATTTGACTGTTTCTTTGCTCTTCATCCTTCTACTAAACTGCCTTTTTTGAGATGGACTGTGGGGTGAGGGGGGAGGAGTGAGCAGCAAGTACAGGAGATAAAAGAAAAACATACATAGTCTATTGCAAAGCTTAATAGAAGCTTTCTATCATGGCCAAAGCCCATTACTCACATCCGTATATGTCCATACTTCTCTATATATGTCCTGCATGGTCCTGGGGCTGTTTCTGAGTAAGTTAGTGGAAGTTATAGATCAGAGTTCTCCTCCATTTATTGTGTGCAGGGTATGGCGGCTAGTTTCCACCCACCAGCTCAGATAGAATTGGGAACTAAAGCTATGCAGAGGGGAAAACCACAAAAAACTGCAGAATGTAAGTCACACAATGACCAGACATAGTGTTACTCCTCCTCTTGTGTACGCACAACAGCTTATCCTGAAAAGTGAAATGAAATGACAGATACAATTTAAACATTTGGTTTCTATAAACATTTTGTTTCTTTATCTATAGGATCTTGTGGATTATTTAAGAACTCATTCACACAGCACACTTTATGCAGCATCTATGTCTCCACCTGTGACAGAGCAGATCATCAGAGTAATGAAGTGCATCATGGCCTGTAATGGGACTGGTAAGAGAGTTATAAAACCCCATGCAACGTATATGTGGCAGGTCAACATAGTGGAAGGTTTAGGTGTCATAGAACATACATGCTTCACATATGTATATATAATACATCTATTAGGTCTGAGTGCGAGTTGAATTCATCGCAGCTCAAGAAAGACATCAGCCCTAAAGGAGAAGGTAAAATCGGGACATACAGGAACTTGTTTCCAGGCCCCACGATAAAGTCTGCAACAAACCCCCAAACTACCATGTGTAATTCACAATACTGATGTCATTATGTGGTAGAGGAGAACGTAGGCCTGAGTGCTATCCCTATATTCCCTATAGTTACACATTGTGTAAAAGGGTTTAAGACCTCATTTACACATTGCAGATTTGGTCAGTATTTTACAGCAGAAATCAGGAGTTGATACAAAAAAAGAGAAGTATTAATATTGTCTGTATATTTTTCCTGGGTTTATGATCCATCTTGCAGATGTAGCAATGTTAAACTTGAAATTTGAAATCTGCAATGTGTGAATAAGGTCTTATGTGGCCATGTGCACTCAGGCTGAATTCACAACGGGAGAAAACAGGAAAACAGGATCGGTGGGGGTCTCGGAGGCCAAACCTCCACTGATCAGCTATTCATCCTATGGATAGAGAATAATTACTCTTCATGGCATAACCCCTTTATTGCTGTCCAGATGTCTCAGAATATTCCATGTCTTATTTCATTTGCTTTAGGTCTACAAAGAGTACAGCAGCTCATTGAGAATACCAAATACTTCAGACAAAGATTACATGACTTAGGATTCATAATATATGGCAATGAAGATTCTCCTGTGGTCCCCGTTCTCTTATACATGCCAGGAAAAGTAGGGTAAGTATGATCATAAAAGTTGGGTTGTCACAACCCCCGCCTGTTTCCAGTATTGTTGCCTTGTGCAACAATTTAGCCAAAGGTCCTGTCTATTAATACAAAATGCATTATTAAAGTCAACCTAAAGGTTTTCCACGTGTTAGTACTATAAATTTGCCTATGCATTATACATAGCAATATAGAATTATCACTAGTTTGGGGAGCACTTTAAATGCCACTATCAGCAGATGGAGGATAACATTTTGTTCGGTGGCATCCGATTGCTTGGACTCCACCTATTGCAAGAATCCTTGTACCCTTGTCTAACAGATTGCCTGCACAGCAGCTCAACTGACCTCTATGGGGCTTCTGCCCCATTAAAATAGGGGAACAGGACCCCTGTTGTCATTAAAAGGGTTTTGGTTTTTTTTTATGTAATTGTGCTGCTGATAGGGGGAGTAAAAAAAATATATAAATTGCTCGCCGCTCACGGGCTGTCCGTTCCCAATGGCAGCAAATCTGGTCTTCTGTTAACAGGTCCCCTGCCTGATGTCGGCACTGACATCAAATTTGTGCCAGGTGACCACTGCAGCCAGTAACAGGCCTTAGCGGTGACCTCTTCACAAACAGCTTGTCATTGCTGAGACCAGTCAGGAGCTTTTTTTTTTTTTTTTTTTTTTTTTTATTGTACTCCCCGCCCCCCCCCCCCCCCTATCACCAGCACAATAACATGTTAAAAAGTACATTTGGGCAGCCCATCTAAATTCCCAGAATACCGTTTTAGAGAAGTTTCACCTCTAGTAGATGTTATGGTGGAATTTCTGTGCCCCGTCCTGTACTGAAGTGGATGGGAGATTCTGGCAATCAAATCTGATGACAAAGGAGCACTATGCTCGAAGTAGACCCCCAGCCCTTTCATGTTAGCATTCTTTGGTTGGAGGGGTACAAGGCAAACACCCCCTCTAATAAGTAAAGGTTAACCTTCTGTTTAGCTACATTTGGCATTCAGGAGTTTGTCAACAAAATGTATGCTATGCTATGCTATGCTATACTATACTATATTATACTATAGTGATGATTAGACTTGTTGCAGTACTGGTCATGTCGGTTTTTACCCTGTTAAATTATTATTGTAGAGGCAATTGCACACACAGTGTGTGGGGGAAAAAAAAAAAAAAAAAGGTAAAAATATTCTTAATATATTTAGTTTATGTATAAAGTTTCCCTTTTTTCATTATTACATCCACAGAGCCTTTGCACGACACATGCTAGAGAGGAAGATTGGTGTTGTTGTTGTTGGTTTTCCAGCAACTCCGATCACAGAAGCCAGAGCGAGGTTTTGCATTTCAGCTGCACATTCAAAGAAGATGCTGGACATTGTATGTATACTATAGAATTAACAAATGGTTCTTCCTAATGCCTTTTCTGATCAATTGAAATCACTATATTAGCATTGTATGGTGGATATTCTCAGCATTGTAGAGTAGAAAGCCAACCTTAACTGTGTTTACTTAAAAAGGGGAGTCTGTCACCAGAAGCCAGCATATCAACCCAGCCCCGCAGATAGATAGGTTATGGTCACCTGAATCAAACAGTGTTTTCTCCTTGTGAATCGCTGCCTCCGTTGCCGAGGTATCACTGTTTTTGTCAGTACGCACATGAGCTATTTGGAGCAGTGAGAGTGTTGCCACTTACCTCTCTGAAACAATGGCAATGCCTTCATTACTTCAAAGAGCTCATTTGCATATTGGAAAAACAGCAATACCTCAACAACTAATCACAAGGGGGGAACACTGTTTGATTCGGGTGACCCTAACCTATCTCTCTGTTGAGCTGGGTTGATATGCCGGGGTCTGGTGACACTAACCTATCTATTTGTTGAGCTGGTTTGATATGCCGGGGTCTGGTGACACTAACCTATCTATCTGCTGAGCTGGGTTGATATGCCGGGGTCTGGTGACGGGTATAACATCCCTTCCAACAATGACAAAACCAGTTCATACTATCTACAATACAGAGAAGCAATCTGCACAGACTTATGATACAAGTCCCAGACGCATCAGCCGAACAGTACGCTTTCCCTTTAGGCTAAAAAAGAAGTCTCTACTGATACATTCACATATACATCTTTTATCAACTGATCACAGCTATAGCTTGAAAACTGGAAAGTTGCTTTGCAAAATGTCTCCATATTGCCCCACTCTTAGATCCATTACAGACTCCGCAGATAATGATACCATTTGCCAAACCATATATAATCTAATGTTTACAGATTATTGGATCGATTACTCCTGATCTATTTTATTTTACAGGTTCTGGATTCACTGGACGAGATGGGAGACTTTCTACGACTGAAGTATTCCCGTCAATCCCGATCAAATCGTGAATTGGTTGATGATGAGCCAAATGTTGAACTAGATGCTTGAAACATTTTTGTGTGTAACTACATTCTCCACTATTGTGGAGTTCCCTGACATTGGTTGACAAAAGTCCACTATGGCATAGTATAAAGCAACGACCCAAACCAAAAGCAACATCTCAATGGAGACCATTTATTGTTTTATAAAAAGTTAGGTCTACAATGCCCATTGCTATCTGTCCAGTGTTGTTTTACCATAACGAATCCAGGTTAGTATGTATCCAGCATTGTGACCTGAATAGTAATATCACAGCGAAGGAAATGTGAATTTCTACCTCTACCTTTATTTATAATACTACAATCTAGTTTACTGTAAAGTAATATATGTAATTTCAGGAATGCTACTACTATGTATGTGCCAATATCCAGATTGGATCTATATTTTCCATGCGTTCTTGGGAAATACAGTATTAACATAGCTCATATGAAGGTAGTTACTGATATATATATATAGTCTGGATACATTGCTTGTATAGACAGATGCAAAACAAAAAAAGATCCTTAAAGGGGTGGTCTACATTGGATAGTCTGTATTATTTTTTAAACATGTTAGTAAATAAGATGATGCTGTGATGTCTAGCAACTAGCTGTAATCTTCAGGGAAATATGTAAGTTTATTTTCCCTGCAGCACCCCCACAGGGGAAATGGCGTATTACACAATGTCTAATATGACAAAAGGGTTGACTGTGTAATATAGGACAGAACAAGTCTTCTAGAATGGGAATCACTTCAAACCGTCTTTTTCTTTAAGATTTTATTTTTCTGTTAAATGTCCATTCTTTGCATTGTCCATGTCCATGTTAAATAATTGTACTTGGGTTCTAGGCCTAAGGCTGTGAAAAACGTGGACCATTCCATTTCACTATGTCAGTGTACTGCAGACCAGCCATGGTAATCATTAGCTTGTAATGTCTTAGTTGTATGTACTATTTATAGTTGTGGATGCTTGAATGGCAGAAAATAGCTTAGTGCATATCTTCATGTATGAGATTGCTCAGGGTAATGGTCATGATGAATGTGAAGGATTTATCTATTATGTATAACAAGTACTTGTTTTGTCTATATTCAGTGTGTACCTAACGGTAGATGGACGGAATTTATTAAATATTCATGACGTATAACTGTGTGTATGAAGGGTGATATTATAATAGTATTTTTCAGTTTTATATTACTCTGCATTAGTATTTTCCTAAGTAACTTTTATAATGTACAGCTGACCATAATCTTCAGTAACCTTTCATCTCACAAAGACTTGGTATCATGTGAGATGATGTGGCTGATGGGCCTGTGGCTTGGACCGCCACCGATTCCCAAACCACACTGCTAAAATCAATGGTGCGGTCAAGGGTGTAGCTATACAGGGTGCAGCGAAGCAGTCGCTGCTAGGCCCTAGACCCTAAGAGGTCCCCAAGGGTACCTCTGCCTTATAAAATATACTATTCTAAATGGCACAAGGTAGGTAGGGGGCCCCATTATACGTTATAGCCCAGGAGCTTCAAGTAACGCCTCTGGGTGTTAGAAACTTCTAAAGGTTTTCCTTCTGATCTCCATTTTCATTAGTATTACAGCAATGATATGTTGAAAACCAAGTATAGGGCATGTAAAGGTAGCTGTCATGCTGCCTGAGGAGGCCCAAATGACCCTTAGAAGAAACCACCATTAGAGCTTTCCAGGGATACATATGGGGGTATTAACATGACAAAAAGTTACTCACCTCTACCCGATTGCTCACTGCTACAGTCCAGACACTGCTTGGATCCTCACTTCTTCCTGACATACAGGAAATGCTTGAAGCTGCTTGTTTCAGCCAACAATGGCCGGAGCGGTGACCAACCTCAGCCACTGAATCGCTGACAGAGAATCTTTTGAGCGTTTCCTGTGTGTGTCAGACACCAGGAAATGTAGTGTAGCGGGGACCGGGGGAGTACCCAGGGGAGAACTCGGGGGAGAGGCGAGAAAACCTTTTCTTTTGTTAGCACCCCCATGTTGATCTGTTAAATTTTATTTTGGTGACCCCCCCCCCCCCCTTTTAATGTTGCCTTCTTTCTTATATAGTAGGCAAGGGTCCTGCAGCTAAATGTAAGTTGAGGTGATAATATTATTGCACTATTATATTTATTCTAAGGTGCTTTTCTGCTTCTCTGCCATCTTTTGCCCTTTTTTTTTAGACTCACTCCAATATTAGGATAGAAATGTTGCATAATTCTAAGGTCAATTTCTCACCTGTATTTAGGCCTGCCAATTGTATCCCAACCACAGGTCTGATCACTAGAACTAACCGCATCATAGGTCCTCATAATGCTGTTAGATGAGGAGATTAAAAGCATTTCCCAGTGTGCTAAAGTTAGTACTGGCATTATATGTTATACATAAATGTAGCCTGGAAACATTTACTCTCCATGCAATATCATGTATCTAGTGGTCAGGTTCAGTTCCAACAGGATTGCAGAAACAAATGCATTTGTTAGGCGAGTGCGGATGCCATACCAATGGCTAAAGTTATAGATATGGCATTGGCAACTACATCTATAGAGGTTTTCCCCATTTCCCAAAATACCAATCGCACATATACAGAAGGGGACATTGGAGTGGGCTCTGAAGCATATGTTTTCAACCCTCCATTTAAGGCCCTTGACTATATTCACACACCTATGGAGAGAAATGCTATGAAAAATGGACAATATGGTCCATTTATTGAGGGATCCCTGAAAACATTTTATTTATTTTTTTAATAGTTCATTGAAACAGGTGGTTAAGAAAACAGACATGTGGATAGTCACATCGAAATCAATGTGGCTTAAAAGTTACAAGACCGGTTTCCCTGTTTGTGTAAATAAGGCCTTCTATGTGACGAACTGGTCAGCTTTTAAGGTCCTCTTGTCCATTTTTGATTGCCAAGTGTCATCTGCATAGTTTTTTAACAGACCAAAAATGGATGAATTTTTAAATTTTTTTTTTTTTTTTTTTTTTTTTTTAAACCCAACCAACCAACCGAGCTGTTTTTAAAAGCCGTCATTTGACTGATGTTAAAAACAAACCAATGGTTTCAATAGGGGCAGGATGGTTATCAAAATGGACAAACATAGAACATGTCAGGTTTTTTTTTTTTTTTGATGGATCTGTAAAATGGTCTGTCAAAGAAACGGACACGTGAATAGATGGATTCATTGTCATTGTTTATAAAACAACTGTCCCACGCCTGTTAGCCACTGTTGCCTAATACAAACCTGCAGGTAAAACCCTGGCATTGTCTCCTGTTTGCATAAACAGCAACTTTCCCAAATAATGTTGTTGCTGAAAGTACACAAGCACACAACTGAGTTCGGGGCTGAGTTTTACTGAATGCAGTGGAATGACACTCTGTGTGACATCTAAGTGCATTCCCTGATAAATTCACATCTATGGGGCTCTCGGATCTATTCCTTTCCGATAACACAGAGCAGACTACGACCTGCTCTATAATCATCCCTGTTATCAGAACAGGATGGATCCAGAAGCCCCATAGATATGAATGTATCACGGAATGCCGTTGGATGTCATCTGATGGCATTCCGTGAAACTCTGTCCCCAACTCGGTTGCACACATGGTCATGTGCATGGACCCTGTGGGTATGTCCACCTTGAGTTTTTTCAGGCAGAGTCCGCCTGAAAATCTGCCTAAAAAATGCCTCCCCCCTCTCCCATTCATTTCACTCAGTAGCAGATTTTTTTTTTTTCCTCTAGCTGATATTTATTTTAAGAAGCCTCAGGAGTGACCTATCCTCAGGTGGTTTCCACCTTACAAACCCCATTGAAATGAAGGAGAGGCAGAAAAAAATCAGCTAGAGGAAAATATCCACCTAACTCGCATTGAAATGAATGGGAGAATTGGGAGGCGTTTCCGCCTGCAAAAAAACCCTTAGGTTGTCAGTCACCAATCCCTGACTGCAGCTTGCTGACAGGCATTATGGGAAATGTCAAGTAACTTTAATTTTCCCAGCAGATCCAGAATTGTAGTAATATTATATTATGATATTGTTGTGTAATCAAATTTCACCTATGGTATATATAAAACTGTTCTAGCAGTATATGAATGAAATTATTGATGCCTTTTATTAAAGGGAATCTGTCACCAAAACCCAACGTATCAACCTAGCCCTGCAGATTAATAGACTAGAGGCACCTGAGTCAAATGGTGTTTACCCCTAGTGAATCACCTCCCCCATTGCTGAGATATTGCTGATTTTGTCACTATGCAAATGAACTCTTTGGAGCAACATGGGCGTTACTGTTGCTCCAAAGAGGTAAGCGGCAATGTCCTTGTTGCTCCAAAGAGCTCATTTGGATATTGACAACAGGAAACGGGATTGATTCAGGCGATCCTAACCTATTTTGTAAATTTATATTATATATAACATAATTGGCGAAATCTCAACAGAGGCACCGATCCCCAAGTGGAAAACACTGTTGGGCTAGGTTCATCTGAATCACTCTGCGGGACTGGGTTTTGGTGGCAGACTCCCTTTAACTCAATTATTCTTTATTTATAAGTGATCCTTTTTATTTAAAGGTACAAGAATAGAAGACATGGCAGCTATAATCTATAAACAGCGTCACACCTGTCCATGTGGACCATCTGGTATTTCTGCTCTGCTCCATTGAAGATAATGGGACATAGACAGGTGTGGCACTGTTTTTGAAAGAAAGCAGCCATTTTTATCAATCTTGTAAACCCTTTATGGATTGCTAATTTTAGGGTGTCAGCACACATAGCTACTGCTGTTCAGCAACTGTACTTATCTGAAATCCTTCCCACCCACGGCAGCCGAATTGTACAATTTTGCAGGTAATACCTGTTTGGCCAGTATCCTTGTGCAGTCACTGGGGGGCTTTGCCTGCATGTGGTTGGCTGTACTGCAGCCGCTATATGTGCCTCACTCTCACTATACAAGGTCAAGCTTCTATAATAATTCATGCGCTCATATGCCATGTGTAAGACATATATAAAGCATTGTACACTCATTATAGTAAAGCACAGAATTTACTCCGTAGTCATCTATTTTCTTAATAAGTGCACTGCATAATTTTAACTGTTTATCAAACTAATGTATATAACTATAGAACTGTCCAAATATATAACCAATATATCCTATTGTATACAGCCAATCCTATCATAATGTAAATTGTTTTGTTTTTTTTGTTTTTTTTATTGCTGGGGTATACTGTTTATTATCTGTTCTCATCATTCAATGTGCAATAAAGTTGTCTGACATTTTACTACATACTGTAGTGCTGTATACTTGTACTCATTTTATATACTCATTACTTTGGAGTTGATATTGACATTTAGGACCAATATTTTTGGTTTTCCTTATTATCCCAAATATCAAAAAAAAAAATTTTTAAGTGGACCGGTCATCTTAATATGATGGCGTATGTGAGGGCAGCATACAGTATTACTGCTACAGGTCCTAACTCCTAGTAGCCAAAATGGCACAGAAAATGCGCCATTTGGTTGATCAGAGTACGGGGCGAATACAGAGGACTCCGGTGTATTCACTTGGAGAGAGCAATCTCCCCTCCCCCTGCCCTCAAGGTGGTGATGGACAGGCCGCAGTGCTTACGTGCATACACAATAGCCTGTCAATCGAGGCTAGGGTATTTTAAGCACATGAATACACTGGACGCTTAACTACGAGCCAGTGGCATTCTTTCAGTGGTCCTATTGACCAAACAGCATAGTTTTTGTGCCAATTTGGTTACTTGGAGTAAGCACCCCTGTAGCGGTAATAACCTGACCTCACATCTGGAAGCCTCATAAAGTGGTTCTTCAGGATCTGGTATTACAGTTCATCTCCATTGAGGCGAATACGACTGAGCTGCAACACCGCACACAACCTGTGGACTGATGTGGCGCTGTTTTTTGGGGAAAAAAATCAGCCATATTTTTGAGAACCTGGACAACCCCTTTAAGATACCAAATCCACTTTAATTTTTCATCCTACATAGTTGTATTATACCACTTTGTTTTTTCTTAAGATGCGTTTTTAAGTAGCATTTTGCATTTAAAACGAAATATTTATATAGTAAAAATTGTAAAAATGATTTTTATACATTAAACATAAATGTTATTAAATTTCCTGTACATGTTTTGCAGTTATGGTAATGGAAAATTATATGTACATTATGATTGATACATGTTTGATAATTTTTCATATGACTAATAAACTTGATGAATTAGTTTTTGTTGTATTTCCTATTATTTATCTTTTACGAATAGGTTGTTTTTTTGTTTTTAACCCCATCCCTTGCTTTTCATTCTTCCTCTAATATCCCAGGTTGCCAGTGCTGTTCTTTCAGGGATGACATATGCGTGGGACCTGCTATGTACAATGATACTTTTTACTTGCTGTTTCTTTAACAGACGTTTAGCACCATCTAGAGGATAATTGTATTTTATTGCACTACAAATAAAACCTTCCGAAGGTTCCAAAGATTATTATCACATAACTAAAAAGAAATAAATTCATTTCTCCTATAAGATTGTTCAAAGTCACAGAATCCAAAAACTTTACGTGAGTAATTTTAATACCTAATAATAAAAGAAATCAAAACAAAGTATTATACATTCTTATTTATCCCAATGTATGCTAATGTGTTCATAGGGATTACCAGCTAATATAAATGTGTATATATAACTAAACAAAAATGTGAAACATGACAGTAAATTCATAGGTGAGTTTATAGATATAGCTGTATTGTAAACTGCTTCAGCCCCAGCGGTGACCAGACATAAATCCAATAAATAAAAGCAAAGTAATAGTCATCTCCGCAGGCAAACCTTATCCTAAGAATGGGTTATACTAAAGAGCTGAGTGACTTGCAATGTACCGTGCGAAAGGGGTTTTTGCAAGCTGAGGGCATTTGGATACTGTGATCTGTCCTCAGAACAGATCATCAGTGGGGGTCAGATGCCTGGACCCTACACAGATCAGCTATTCCAGGTAACCTTTGGTGCCAGGACATATACAGTGGATGGAGCTGGAAGCAGCTCTGTCCATTGTATAGTGGCAGTGCCAGAGTACTGCAGATCTGCTCCTATCCCTAACTCCTGCACAGGATCCAGTATTGAAGTCCTACAGCAGGTCTTCATAGGGATAACACACAGTGGGGATGATAATAAGCATGCAGGTCTCCAGGCTATGGTGAGAAATGAGACACTTCCACTTGTCATGAAGAATATAACACCTGTCGCTACAGGAGCTGGGATGCCACTCGCCAAGTGTACGCTTGAGTTGCGTCATTTCACCAAACCAATGTCTTTTTGGCTGTGTCCTTCTCTTCCACAAGCTATTCACATGGCCCTCCCCAGCTTATCTATCTTACATTAGCAAACTGCAAACCTCCTGCAAACTGTCTTGGTTTTTCTTCCCATCTCTGAAGCACAGGAATGGCCCTTATATACTGGGCCATCTCCCACCTTAGGTAGCTGGGGTAATGTATGACGTCAGTGAATCACACCAATAGGGGAGCAACAAACTACATCTCCTACAATAAAACCCCCTGGATTCAACTTTGTTACTCTTCTAAACAATCATCGTGTAATACAACTTCCAAAAGGTCCTGGAATACTGACCAAATGGTAACCTGCACCAACTAAAGCAACATGTACATGACACATAATAGTACATCATAGCACATGATATAACACAAACAAATGAAGCATACTAGGCCAAGTTGTGGCATATTTAAAGGGGATAAATTATATATCGTTTGGGGTCTAACAGCTGAATACGGGGTCCTTAGAACCACTGTCTGAATAGAATGAAGAGAATGATGGGTAGCCAAGTACGGTGCTCAGCTGCCTCTGGCGGTGTCATAGAAATGAATGGAGTCGCAGTGGATCGAGTATAAGTTGTATTTGCGGCCAAAAAGAACTGTAAAGTTTTGCTTATGCTTTCGTACACTCACAAATCTACTGACCGGATGATAGGGATTACCTTTAGGGCTCTTTCACATGAACATTTTGTTTCTCTGTGTGGTGTCCATTAAAAAAATGGAGCTATTATATTGAATGGAGCCATTCACATGTCTGTTTTTTTTTCATGGACGAGGCTCAGTAAGAAATAAATTGTTGTGTGCACTTTTTTTTTTTTTTCTTTTTCTCTACTTGTCTCGGCATTCAAGTCTATGGGACTGTGAAAAAACCCAAACTGCACAAGGACGTCCATGTTTTATTGATATTTCAAAGAATTAATGCTAAAAAAATAAAGCATCTGCAAAAAACGGATCTCACACAGATCGGACACGGATCAAAAATGATGTACAACATCCGTTTTTTTTTTTTTCTTTTGTAGCCCTCAAAATGGATCGTTCATGTGAAAGCAGCCTAATAGATATGAGTACTCGGTTAAGCATGCCTTGAGAGATCTTGAAAGCCTCACAATATAAATGACATGATTTTACTAATGTGCCTTTAAAGTGTACCAAGAGCAGCAGACGGGGCACAGGAAAAGGCTCATTTTGGCTTATGGGCCGACAATGTCATTAGTCATGAGAGTTAACCAGATTTCCTCATCACTTCTCTGGCACATATTGAATCAATAGTGAGTGCTGTTCACATATTTAGTTATATTACTTCACATCTCCTCTCTGTTAGGAGCTATTGACATTTTCTTTGAGATTTGGAGGATTTTTGTCAGGGTCCCCTGTGCCTTGGCTGGAGAATTCAGCAGCAGAATTTGGAGCGTTATCAGCAGCAGACAAACATTGGAGACCAGCCTTTATCCAAACACCTGTCATTCAATTCCAGCACATTATTACTAGACTGACCCTGGGATCGGAGCAGTCTGGACATCTCTAGATTCTCTTTAATCTGATTAAATGTTAAGTAAACAGAGTTTGGCTCAGCCGTAAGAAACTTTAAGTTTTCCAAGTGCTTTGATCAACTACAGATTCAGCAGACCACCAACGTGTGGATGTCAAATATGGCTTTCTATTATGTGGCACCTAGACCCCAGCGCAGCTGCTGTTCTTCTAAGATCTGCCAAATTACTTTAATTAATGTGATGGGCACCGATTCTACATGGGAGTATTCATTCTAGATGACTTTCGACTTCCAAAAATGTTTTTCATTTTGGCAATTTTTGTGATTCTACATAATTGCCACCGTCACATATAATACAATACAGAAAGACAGTACTCTGGATTGTATATGAAAGAATGACAGTACATTATTGTTAAAAGGATTTTCTGGGATTTCATGATGATATATTCCTTGGTTGTGCCATCAGTGTATTATTTGTGTCCACCTACTGGAAATCTGTCAACTACTTAAAGGAGCTGCCTTATAAATAAATATTGATATACTCTGTTAGATCACATACAAAAATAAGTTTTTAATGGAAATAATTTGTTAAAAAAAAGGCTCCTATGTCTAAATATTGGTGTTATATACTTGTTATGGAGCCCCCGCTGCTATTTTGATCCATTCTCACTCTAGGTTCACAGTAGAGTTCGGGGACTCCGTTCCAGATTCCGCTTAAAATCAGCGGAAACCCGGCAGACCCCATTATAGGTTTCCGCATGTAACCACTTTTTGAGTAGATAGGGTTTCCATCTTTCAGGTCCTCAAGCAGACCCAAAGGATGGAAACCCGAAACTAGTGTGAACCTAGTGTCAGAAAGCCAACTTGCTAGAGTATTGTGTTGACTTCTATCTGCTTTCCAGAAACAGAAATTCAAAACTAACTGACAAAGAACACTAAAACCAAAAAGTTTAATAAGTATTTCTAAAAGGAGGCAACAATGGCTAAATATATACTAACAAATCAGGCTTCTAGAGAGAGTCCACAGGATAATCTATTTATTAAGCTTCAACCTTGATTGTGTAATATTTTCCCTCCATCCACCTATATATTATTCCAAGATCCCATTTGAGAACAAAAGGTGGAGTAGTGCTAAGACTTTCACAATTACTCCTGAACAATAATGTTGAAACAGGACAACATTTGATAATCCTAGAAATAAACTACACTAACGCATTTCTGCACTTTTATTAACACTGTGATGTACAGCTTTAGGAACATTTTCCCCTCCCTGCTCCACTGATGTATGGCCGCTGGGAGGGGTAGATGTGCATCACAGTGTAAATACACTAATCCATATACTTCTGTGCACCTCTCATGAAGTGCTAGAAATTAATAATAGTACAGAAACAGAGATTTATGAGAGTAACAGAGTAAAGCATATTGTAGATCTTCCACCAAAACCATCTCACTTTTGGGCAAGTCCATCAGATATGAACATGAGTTCCCACAGCTCCACAATGATGAAAACAATGCAGACAGGATGTTGCGAACATCTTGGCTAGTCTCTTAGGCACAAGGTACCACCAAAGAAGAACCTTGTAATTTGTCTCCGCTAATGACATAAAATGACATGACAGAATGGAGTCCTAGCCTATAAAAGAAGTTCCTGATTCTATAAAAACACTTCTTCACCACCATTGAAATCCCTGATGTGGCAAAGCCAGTGGGACATAAAGGTTTTGAAACAATCTGGCAGCTAGGAGGTGAGGAGATTGGAGTTTGAAAATAGTTTAGAGTCTATTGGAATGACAGAGGTGGACAGTCCATAGACTTCAACCACATGCAGCTTGTACCTCCGAAGTCCATCTCGACATAGCAAATTGTCTATGTAAGGTAATAAACTGACACAGCCTTTCTCCATAATAGTATTTTGCTAAGTTTGGAAGGCTGAGACCTACATCGACTTTCGGTGGTTTTGCCTGTTTTTAGATATACTCATTAAACTTTATGGTTTTAGCATTCTTTGTCAGGAAGTTCTGAGTTGTCTTTCAAAAAGTCCATCTAATGTGCTTATTACCAGTGGTCATACATGCCCAGCAGCTGCACAAAGCTAACTATACAACGTAGATAATGATTGTCATGTGGTCGATCGATGGTTGGATCATTAATACGAGCTCTCTAATCATCGAAAGTACCCGAATAGTGCACAGTTTAGTTTTAAATATTTGCCACAAGTTTGCACATATTGGCTGATGAGTGAACAATCATACTAAACACTCTTATTTTCAGCAAACCACCAGCTGAAGATTTCCATTGGGGCACTGAAATCCATAGGGACAGAAATGGAAAAGGAGTTTGTGGCGGAATTCCACATTCCAAATTGCAGCAAGAAATCGCAACAGGACGATGAAAATAAGCATCCTGCTCAATCTTGCCACAGATTCCATGGCTGATGCTAGGATCACATTATCGTTCGGGTTTCTGTTCTTCAGGTCTGCTTGGGAACCCGAAAAATGGAAATACGTTTAAAAAGCGGTTACCCATGGAAAGTGCTTGCAGGACTTTTTTCTCCGCATATTTTTCAAGCGGAATGGAGGACGGAATCCCTGAACGGAGACCGAACACTAATGTAAGCCTAGCTTGTTTGGCTTGAGACTCCCCATTGATTAGGCTCATTGATCTGGACCTAATAAGCGAAAAAAAGCCGTGACAGAATGCCAAAGTGCTGGGGGGGGGGGCGGAAAATGAAGAGGAATCTAAGCTGGATGTCCCCTTTTCCTTTTCCGCCATGTGATCTTACCTTTAGACAGTTTTTATAAATCTGATACCAGTTTTGCTTGGAGTTTTGATCATAGTATGTAGGGTTGGGGTCACAAAGTGGGGGATAATTTGGGGTTATAACATTTATCTCCTATCCAATGGAAAATGTTTTAGGCCAGACAATCACTTGAAGTTTAATAACAGTTGATATATCTCAACAAGTTACTCCAACCTCTGACTCCAAAATTGTTCCCTAACCCTGGGCCAGTGAAATATTTTTTGGGAACCCAGTTGACTGGTTATTCGAAGACCGAATCAGTCTTGGCGATTCAAAGATTGAATTAACCTTTAGTCTTCCATGGCCAGAACAATTGTTTCTGCTGTATCTTCCATTCTTTTACATAAAAATGAGTAACACTGTTCCCTATAAATGACTTACTATGACGGCAACTGGTCAGAGGTTGTCAGCTACAGGAAATACTACAATGTTCCCAATTTGTTCCTGATCAATATATATCATTCATGGGATCAGAGTCCTGAAGAAATGAGCATTTGAGGTGGATTAGTTGACAAAGTCTCATAATATTTGCTTATGCCCCTTGCACTCTGGTTTTTCCACTCTATGTAGTCAGGAGCATATAATGTGAATGATTAAAGGTCCTGCTTTGATCTGTCAGGACAGCAAGAATTTAGTTTGATCTACAATGTCTGGTTTTGTTTAAGACTTATTTAATTCCTACCATATTGAGGTCACATTTCCTTAGATAATAAACACTTTTCATGATAAATGCTGAAAGTGGGAACCAAAACAGAATATATACAAAGTGCTGAAGCTTCTACTGTTCATCATAGTAGTGTAAAAGAAAATGTGCAAAATGAAAACTTGTTCATTTCATGAGTACAGAGATGTGTATTGTTCTTGGCCTTTGTCTTGATTTGTCATATCATGAAATTTGTGGCACAAGATGAACAGCTTTGAAAAAAACATGGTTTTGAGATACTCTGTTGGGAGATATATGAGCTATATAAGTCTATTTCTGGTCACCCAGTGGTTGTGATGTGAGACCTATTGAGGGTTTTGCTCATATATTGTCATAATGCATTGAATTTATATCCTTAGTTAACAATATTCTCAGAAAGTTAAAAGGAGGTCTAAGTAATTTTATTCCCCGCCCTAGCCTGTCCGCACAGAAAGCAAGGTGTACAACAGGGGATGTGTCGCAACTTTGGTGCAAGAGGGGGCCTTACAACATTTTTTTACCCTTCTACACCAAAAAACTGACGTAGAGGGGTTGATAAATTCTCCCCATAGGTGATAGATTATGGACATTTTCCATGCTGATTTTGACACGTTTTCCTATATCAAAATAGGTGATAAAAGACTCTTTGTGAACATATCCTATGGTGAAATTGTAGCTGACACAATTATGGGGTCAATTATGGGGTCACTTTATAGTCACATTTGCCATGGATGTCAATCAACTTGGCCAGTCTCTCCAAAAAGGATGGCACATTTGCCACACTGGGGAACGCAGCATAAGGTAGACAAGTTCATGGACTGGCCCATCGCTTAGCACGACTGCAGTCTTTATATATGTGCCCCTTTCTTTTTTTGGACATAGATCATAGTATAAGGAACTTAAAGCAATCACTGAACAACCTGTAAACAATTTGTGTTCTATTCTGGGCGATGTAGCATTAATAATAGCTGTTAGTATACAGTAGCGGCTGCTACTGCTTAGTGAATGACTATTAAGTGTGTTTGAACTAGCGTGTGCAGTAATGTCCATATGATACTCACTGGAATGGCTTCATTCTCAAACTGGAAGCATATGTTCACTATCGCCCCAGGCCAGCGCTGATTTATTAGCTGTGGCTGTAGCTGTGCTTCTGATTTAAGAAGAAAAGACAGTAGCTTTCCTCACTTTCTTGGTTTGCAGTTGTGAATCTGCCTTCCACATGGGCCCTTGAACTGCTATTAAAAATAGGCAAGATAAGAACCGCTGTGCACATTTTTCACAATTTTTTCAGATAAATCTTATTTTTGTTTTCCCTTAGGAAATAGGTGTAACTTTATGTAAGATATATGGGAGGAATGAGGGTATGCCTGTGAGATGTGTTGTGGACAGGGCTGGTTTTAGACAAATTGTGGCCCTGAACCCCAAATTCTGAGATACCAACAATGCCATCATATTCAGTGAATTAAGAAGGCAGTGCAACACTTCCAGTCACAACCACTTTAATAATGCCCCCATATCAGTAACAGTCACACCTTACAAATAATATTGCTCCCTTATAAATAGTTCCCCCCATTAATAATAGTCCTTTTATAAATAATAGTTCCCTTTATAAATAAGTTTTCTTTATAAATAATAACCCACTTAACAATAATACCCCCCTTATAAATAGTTCCCCTCTTATAAATAATAGCCCCCCCCCTTATAATAGCTGCCTTATATATAATAGTTCCTTCCTTTTTATAGGCCTCTCATAAATAATCCCTCCTTATAGTTTCCCTTTAATAATATATAATTTCCCCTTATAATAGTCCCCTTATACATTATAGTTCCCCCTTATATTTGACAGTTTCCCTCTTACATATAATAGCCCATCCTTATATACAATAGTTCCTTCCTTATAAATAAGATCCCCCTTATATATAATAGCCACTTATATAAAATTGTTCCCTCTTATGAATAATAGCCTACTTATAAATAATAGTTCCCCCTTGTAATAGCCGCCATTATATATAAGGGGGAACTATTATTTATAATGGGGGATATTACTTATAAGGGAGGAGATATTATTTATAAGGAACTATTATATATAAGGGAGGCTATTATTTACTGTATAAAGGGAGAACTATTATATATAAGGGGGCTATTATATATAAGGGCACTATTATAAGGGAGGAACTATTATATATAATAGACCCCCTTATATTTAATAGTTCTTCTCTTACAAACCCCCCTTATAAACAATAGTTTCCCCTTATATATAATAGTTTGCCCTTACAATATCCTCCCTTATATTTAATAGCCCCCGTTACAAATAATAGTTTCTCCCCCATATAATAGTCTGGCCCTTAAAAATGATAGTTTGCCCATTATAATATCCATAATTATCAGATTCCCCTTTGCTTTTTAGAAAACAATAAATCTTTTACTCACCTTACCGCGATCTCCCAATGAGAGGAGCAGCCGAACTCTCTCCCTGTAGGCCTGTCACAGTTGGCACGATGCAGTGACATCATCACGCCACCTGCGCTGCAACGTCCTGTGCATTACCATCAGTCCTCTATGGCAGAGGATTTGGAGGATTAAACACACCAATACAGCTGTAAGTAGAGCTTCCCGGATTCGAGTCATCAGGCAATTGCCCAGTCTGTCCCCACATCCCCGCTCCCCCCAATGCCAACCCTGGTTGAGGATGAAATTTATTAGCACCTTTTAGCTGTCATTCTTAAAATGCATTATTTAAAGGGGTTTTCCTATAAACACATCCATATTTAAATTTGTAGACAACTAAAAGTTAAACATTTTTCCAAATGTAAATAAACATTTTAAAGATTTATTTTGCAACCCTTTTTCACCACTTTTTTTAGTGGTCAAAACCTTTTTCTTGATCAGCTGTCAGTGGATACGACCATGAATGCAGGAACTTTCTATGGTCTGACACTTGTCAGAAACCCAGCCATGATTTCCTTACTGTGGACAGGTTATCAGGCAGAGGCACTACATGTAGGAGAAGAGAACCCGGTCACATCAAGAAGGTCATAACTGGATTTCTGATAAGTCCCAGATCTTAGAAAGTTCCTGCATTCATGGTTGCATCTATTTTCAACTGATCAAGACAAAAGACTGTCACCTCTAACGCTAGGCTCACACTAGTGGCGTGGTCCCCGTCGTTTGGGTACACCGGGGACCCAAACAATGGAGAGCCAGACCACTTAAATAGCAGTTACACATGGACACCTATAATGGGGTCGCAGGACTTTTTTCTCTGCCGATTGTCAGCGGATTCTGCAACAGAGTCTCCAACAGACACTCCGGCACAGATTTGAACCCAGTCTAAGATGGTTAGAGAAAATCTTTAAAATGCTGCAAAATATTGCTACCACCGCATTACATAGCATATTACACTGATAACTTTGTTATGTAAGTCACTTTTGTAGATTTGGAAAAAAAAAACAACTTTGAAGTGCACGGAGGGCGGCCTTTAGCCTTGGGAGCACTGCTCTTGCCACTTATGTAATAAGCAGTCACAGATGGCTGTTCTACAGTGTTTCTGTAACTCCCAACGGTGTAAGTTGGAGCTACGGAAAAAGCGTAGTACAGCATGTTCCTGAAGTTATGGAAATAGCATAGCTCCCTGTGCTACACTGTTTCTATAACTCCTATTAACTTCTATGTAAACTAAGGAAATTCGGTAGAACAGAGTTTGGCTGTTTCTGTAAATCCGAACCTGGTGGTCAGTAGAATGAGTCTCGTATGGTCGAGATGGAAATACACCTTTAAGGGGGATCTGAAAACACCAAGAAAGGCATGAAACAAACATTTGCAATAGAATGATAGCCCTCTTTTATCTAATAAATATAAATTGGGATCTATTCCCTTAGACAGTGGAGCTGGCAGCTTCTGGGATGCAATCCAAATTCAGTCAATGCATCACAGTAAGTAAATAAATAAATAAAAAGACGACTGAGGCTTCAACACTATTACAATAAATCAATTTCAGGATTCCTCGTACACGGACAGCCACATCTAAGGGAATAAATGAGTCAGAATCAAATCAATGTGCCATTTCAGAGTTAGTCCCAATTGTTATGACCTGTAGTTCCGTTCATCTTCAGTTGCGAATGCTGAATGTGTCAGTGCACCAGTAACTTGACACATGTGAGAGGCTTGAAAGTTAACACAGCTATTCTTCCTCTTATAAAATGTATCTTCTCAGACTAGATTTCGGTGCCTATTGATTACCATCAAGGTGACTATGGATATACTGTATATAATGTAATAGATAGATAGACAGACAGACAGACAGACAGACAGACAGACAGAAGATAGATAATAAGATAGATAGATAGATAGATAGATAGGTAGATAGATAGATGGACTGTATATGTGAGCTATGATGCCATGAGAGTCATATACCACTTCGAGGATGTTGGTGGTCTCAACAGATGAATGTATTGGGAAATGCACTTTATAGGATTATAGGATGCAATGTGTACTGTAGTTTGGGAAAAAAAAGCCCACTATGTATAGAATTATAGTATAAAATTTAATGTACTGCTCAAGGGGTTGGTTAGCAGTAGGTAGGCAAATACTTCGGTTTGCTCTGTTCCCTTGGTAGCCTTGAGTATATCACTATAATGCTTCTCAGTCCTCACATCCATGAGCATTCTAGAGTTGTGAAACTCCAAGTCAAAGGAGAACTGAATAGTCAACTTGCTGAAGTAGAAACGCCTGATGTGAAGGTTGAGCTTGAACTTTCCAAAACTTTTGGATTAAATATCAAATATTTTTTGGAACTTGAATCACACAAATGGGTTACAATAGTGGCTGCCCTGTGAAAGCATGACGAGACCAAAGAAGAAAAATTACATGATAAGTGGATTTCCCAATAATACCTTACAATCATCCCTCATAACGAGGGACTGCCAATCATGAGGGACTATATGCCAGAGGTCAATGACTCATAGGCTGTATAAAAAGCCCAGGCAGAAATGAAAGATGTCCATTTTGTGGGGAGAGATTAGAGAGATAGGGTCTCAGACAGTCATACTGAGAGAGATAGGAACTAATGCGCAATTCTAGGGAATTGTAGTGTTAGGACTGGAGAAGATTTTGATTTAATCGATTGAGAGACTGTCTATCTGTCACACTCTGTGTGTCAGCGAAGTAATGTGTTAGTGTTAATGTGCTGCAGCAGATACATCAATATCAATCACAATTTTGAAATATTCAAATTCTATCTGTACTGTGTTTGTGTGGGTTTCCTCCCACATGCCAAAAATATACTGATCGATAAATTGGCTTCCAGTAAAAACAACTGACCCTTGTGTGTGTTGGGGATGAGCGCCTGTATGGCAGCCAGTAACTCCCCTACTCCACAATGCTTCCTGTGCTTTGAGTCTCTATGAGAAAAGCGCCTTGCAAATTTTTTCATTGTTCATCCTAAAAAGGAGTTAGATAGAGTTCTATCTAACCTTTTAAGACAATTTATTTTCACTTCCAATTTGGACCAATCCAGTTCCGAACAAACGAAACTTTGGGTCCAAACTGACAAACCCAAACCTGAACTGAATCATAAAAAGGTTTCCTGATCTTTAGTCTCAATGGTACTGAGAGTGAGCTGTGTATAAGCTCCATAAAGTGCGCCCAAGATCCATAAAGTCTCAGCAGCTTTTGACAGTAATTGCTGTGACCAAAAGGGAGACTCCCATAGAGATATGACAATGCTTACTGTCAATACTGTTACTGAGAAGGAAACTTAGGGGCAGGTGTTTTGTCACTCATTTGACTGGGTGCAAAGAAGTCACTTTGCAGGTACTACAATGCCCATCTGAAAGGCATTATAGACTATAGCGTATGTATACATTTGTTGTTACTTGAAGTAGCTGGATTGCTGCAACTGTGTTCACTAAATTGTTGCATGGGTCAGAGACTGCATTCTGAATCTTTACAAGAGACTTTGCCGTTTGCTCATTACCTCAAGTAACAAGTTATATTCCCTCTAAGAGAGCAGACTGTAGTTTCTAAGGCTGAAAAAAGACATTAGTCTATCCAATTCAGTTTATTATATGCAGTGTTGATCCAGAGGAAGGCAAAACCCCATGAGGTAAAAGTAAAATTTCCTTTCCAGCTCCAAATCTGGCAATCAGGAAAAATCCTTGAATCAACAATCCATCTTCAGAAACCTAGTCACCTTAAAGGGGTTATCCAGAAAGTAATAAAACTTACCAGTGCTTTAACTGGACTGATTCAGCTTTTTTACTAACATACCCACCCCAATGGCCCTGTTTATTACATTTATAGGGGTAGCTAGAGAGGCAGAAACTCTTGTTCCTCTCTCTCTACCCTGCTGATGCTCCGACTCTCACCGACGTCACGACTGCCCTCTATTAGGCCTGACCAAGAGTCTGAGCACCAGCAGAAGAGGCAGAAAAACCAAAGTTGCAGACTCTCCAGCTTCCCTCCACAAAGGTTATAGATGGGACTTCAGGGCATTGGGGTGTATATTAATAATAAAGCTTACACAATGAAGGGAATGGACTGGTAAATTTTATTATTCACTGGATGATCCCTTAACAAAAAATAAATTCAACAAAGGCATCCAAACTCGTCTTGGGTGAGTTCACTATGACACCATCGTCTGGCAAAGAGTCGCCTAGCATTTTCAGTAAAGGAGCCCCTTCTTTACAACCCTTACTGACCATGGTTATGGGGGAACCCTACTGCCACTGTGCATGTCTTTCCATCAAAAATAACAGAACCCTGTTACAGTCAAACATAAAATCCCATCCACACATTGCAGAAAAATGCTGTGATGTTGAAAACGCAGGCGTTTTCTATATAGGGGCAGAAAGTGCGGACTTTCTGCGAAAAATGCTGCAGAAAAAAACATATTGAGTTTCCACCGCAGTCTTTTCCGCAGCATTTTTTGGCTGCGGCTCGCTACGTGGGGCCTTAGCCATAAAACTCTTTCCCATTATATGACATAGGTCCCTTACATTCTAAAATACCTTATAAAAAAGCTTGGAAATAGAAATAGTAATGAATTGCTATGTGAAAAATTTCCATTGGTGGAACCCACTTTCCAAAACAAGCTTGTTTTTCTCGGAGCGGCTGCCTTGGTATGTACCAGCAGATGTGTTTACAGCTTGGCATACAAGACAGATAGAACGATGACATCATCCTTGCTGTTGTAATAATCACTACTTGGAGAAGGGCGGATAGTCAGAATGTCGCTTATTGGGGCTTGTAACTGGCTTCAGGGATAGGAGTCTCTCATTGCCTTTATTGTCAAACCACAGGAACTTTTTTTTCCTTTTATATTTGGTTTGGCTTTATCTGAGAATCAGAACAAAAGAATGAAACATGAAAAACAGGAAACAGTACACATTACTAATTTGTCCTCAAATGGTATTATAAAGGATATTTTTAGCCCTTTTTATACTTGAAAACGGAATCTGTTGTGGTGGGATCATATTGTAGATATTCTCTTGTGTTCTAAGACTGGATGAAAACTGGTACACTGAGACTCGTGCACATAAAGAAAATAGAGTAAAAATACTAGGTGTATATTTAGGAATGTAAAGAAACTTCTCCTTTAAACAACTTTGCACAATACACTGTTAAAATTTTTGACCTGCCGTTCCAAACAGTTCTGAATTTGTCAAAACAAAATTTTTCAGAAGCGATTTAGATAAATTTGCTTGTTCTGGGTAAATAAAATCCTAAAAAGGGGAAGCAGAAATTGTAGAACTTAAATGCCCTGTTTTTACCAACTGAAATGTAAGATTAGGTATAAATTTTAAGGAAAGAGAAATAAAATTCTGAAAAAAATTAAAAATGGAAGTTATTTGTAGAGTTACTCATTATGTAAATAGGAGGTAAAATAGTAAAACTTTATCTATGCTCTAAGACTAGGGTACCATTATATAATTATAAACACGTGGACAAAATTGTTGGTATCCCTCGTTTAATGAAAGAAAAACTCACAATGGTCACAGAAATAACTTGAATCTGACAAAAGTAATTTGCCAAACTACATGTTGACAAGCCACAAAGCTTCTGGGAGAATGTCCTATGGACAGATGAGAAAAATTGAAATTTTTGGCAAGGCACATCAGCTCTATGTTCACAGACAGAAAAATGAAGCATATCTTGAAAAGAACACTGTCCCTACTGTGAAACATGGAGGAGGCTCTGTTATGTTCTGGGACTGCTCTGCTGCATCTGGCACAGGGTGTCTTGAATCTGTGCAGGGTACAATGAAATCTCAAGACTATTAAGGGATTCTAGAGAGAAATGTGCTGCCCAGTGTCAGAAAGCTTGGTCTCAGTCGCAGGTCATGGGTCTTGCAACAGGATAATGACCCAAAACACACAGCTAAAAACACCCAAGAATGGCTAAGAGGAAACATTGGACTATTCTGAAGTGGCCTTCTATGAACCCTGACCTAAATCCTATTGAGCATCTTTGGAAGGAGCTGAAACATGCCGTCTGGAAATGGCACCCTTCAAACCCGAGACAACTGCAGCAGTTTGCTCATGAGGAGTGGCCAAAATACCTGCTGAGAGGTGCAGAAGTCTCATTGACAGTTACAGGAATCGTTTGATTGCAGTGATTGCCTCAAAAGGTTGTGCAACAAAATATTAAGTTAAGGGAACCATCATTTCTGTCCAGGCCTGTTTCATGAGTTTTCTTTGTTTAAAAAATTCTGTTGAAGCATGGTTGGAAAGCAATGTCTGACTTTCATTTGTTCATTTTCATAGAATTTTTATATATTATTACTTTTGTCAGATTCAAGTTATTTCTGTGACCATTGTGGGTTTTTCTTTGATTAAATGAGGGGTACCAACAATTTTGTCCACGTGTGCATATATATATATATATATATATATATATATATTGACAATCTATATTTTCATGCAATGATTATAAGCAGATATCTTGAAAATTGTGGGAAATTAAGACATAAATATAAATATGATACATTTTCACTGTACAATAATAAAAGCACCACTATATTTGTTCATTGTTTGGTGTGTACTTGAGAAGTGGCAATTACCTGCACCATATTCATTACTATTTATGCCAAAAAAGTGGCATATATAGTACAGACCAAAAGTTTGGACACACCTTATCATTCCAAGAATTTTCTGTATTTTCATGACTATAAAAATTGTAGATTCACACTGAAGGCATCAAAACTATGAATTAACACAAGTGGAATTATATACTTAACAAAAAAGTGTGAAACAACTGAAAATATGTCTTATATTCTAGGTTCTTCAAAGTAGCCACCTTTTGCTTTGATTACTGCTTTGCACACTCTTGGCATTCTCTTGATGAGCTTCAAGAGGTAGTCACCTGAAATGGTCTTCCAACAGTCTTGAAGGAGTTCCCAGAGATGCTTAGCACTTGTTGGCCCTTTTGCCTTCACTCTGCGGTCCAACTCACCCCAAACCATCTCGATTGGGTTCAGGTCTGGTGACTGTGGAGGCCAGGTCATCTGGCGTAGCACCCCATCACGCTCCTTCTTGGTCAAATAGCCCTTACACAGTCTGGAGGTGTGTTTGAGGTCATTGTCCTGTTGAAAAATAAATGATGGTCCAACTAAACGCAAACCGGATGGAATAGCATGCCTCTGCAAGATGCTGTGGCAACCATGCTGGTTCAGTATTCCTTCAATTTTGAATAAATCCCCAACAGTGTCACCAGCAAAGCACCCCCACACCATCACACCTCCTCCTCCATGCTTCACGGTGGGAACCAGGCATGTAGAGTCCATTTGTTCACCTTTTCTGCGTCGCACAAAGACACGGTGGTTGGAACCAAAGATCTCAAATTTGGACTCATCAGACCAAAGCACAGATTTCCACAGGTCTAATGTCCATTCCTTGTGTTCTTTAGCCCAAACAAGTCTCTTCTGCTTGTTGCCTGTCCTTAGCAGTGGTTTCCTAGCAGCTATTTTACTATGAAGGCCTGCTGCACACAGTCTCCTCTTAACAGTTGTTGTAGAGATGTGTCTGCTGCTAGAACTCTGTGTGGCATTGACCTGGTCTCTAATCTGAGCTGCTGTTAACCTGCGATTTCTGAGACTGGTGACTCGGATGAACTTATCCTCCGCAGCAGAGGTGACTCTTGGTCTTCCTTTCCTGGGGCAGTCCTCATGTGAGCCAGTTTCTTTGTAGTGCTTGATGGTTTTGGCCACTGCACTTGGGGACACTTTCAATGTTTTCCCAATTTTTCGGACTGACTGACCTTCATTTCTTAAAGTAATGATGGCCACTCGTTTTTCTTTACTTAGCTGCTTTTTTCTTGCCATAATACAAATTCTAACACTCCATTCAGTAGGACTATCAGCTGTGTATCCACCTGACTTCTGAACAACACAACTGATGGTCCCAACCCCATTTATAAGGCAAGAAATCCCACTTATTAAACCTGACAGGGCACACCTGTGAAGTGAAAACCATTTCAGGTGACTACCTCTTGAAGCTCATCAAGAGAATGCCAAGAGTGTGCAAAGCAGTAATCAAAGCAAAAGGTGGCTACTTTGAAGAACCTAGAATATAAGACATATTTTCAGTTGTTTCACACTTTTTTGTTAAGTATATAATTCCACATGTGTTAAATTCATAGTTTTGATGCCTTCAGTGTGAATCTACAATTTTTATAGTCATGAAAATACAGGAAACTCTTGGAATGAGAAGGTGTGTCCAAACTTTTGGTCTGTACTGTATGACAGCAAAATCTGTGCCAGCAAGAAGCCGGGAGGTTGCGCCTAACTCATGAGGTACAGCCTCATTATGAATTAATCGGATCCCCTGCTAGTGCATCCAAAATAAAGACTGGTATACAATACACAAGTCTTTATGAATCCCCAGCACATGCTATGATGTCCCCCATACACCAGACATGGTTGAGAACTTAAGATTCTGCTCCTTAACTTTCTTACGCACTCAGACACTTAACGTATTGAATAGTACTGATGTAAATAAAGCCCTTAAGATGAAATAGGAAGCTTTATATTAGTTTCAGAAACCTCTGTTTGCCTTTCTCTACTTTTCTCTCACTTTGCCCCTCCTACTCCTCCATAGACTTCTATAGGCACATGTAATTTAATACTTAAGTGAGCTGACAATCCATCTTGGGGCAGCAAGACAAAATTCTGCAGAGATTTCAGAGTGCATATCAGTTTAGGAGGGAGACGGAAAAGAGTCTTATAAGTGGACAAAGAGACAATTTTCTTTGATAAGATATATTACAAAGTTTCTTACACTGCCCTACTGAAACATGCAAAGTATATTGAAAATCTAGTGACCATTTAAGCTTTATTTGCTGTAACCATAATACTCATTTAAAGTCTTGACGTTAAAGTCGTACGCTTTCTATTACTATCTATATTTACCGATCGTTCTACTAACAATTGTGCATAACTGCTCCATGAATTACCCAACACTAGATCCTACACCGAGATCACTTGGATGCATACTCATAGTATTACAAAAATACTATAAAAAGTAAAATGTTATTAATTTTAATCTATGTAGTCTTATGTGTTGTCCTCTGCTCAAAACAAACTATGCTGTAATGTTTACTCTTCAAGCATTGTATTATACTAATTTTATCACAAGAGGGCGCTGTTCCTCTAAATGTTTTTGTTTTTTTATTAAGATGCTGTCATCTCCTCCTTAGTTACATTGATCATGGACTGAACAGTACTGTAGTGTTCCGTTTTTCCAATCACGCGTAACGCTAGTTGTGAACATATAATAAATTAACCAATTAATCAGTGATAGACTAAATGAATGCACATGTAGCGGATATTAGCAATTGTGCTCTTTATCCTATTACAAGGTACGGATATCATAATCAGTCAATGCAGTAGAGTAAAAACATTGAGACTGTGTTTCTTTATGCTCCATTCTGTTTGCATTTAATTATAGAGACTGTTATTACAAGGCCTTGCTATTACTGTACATGGTCATTGACACCGGGTAGCCTACAGCTTTTACTAGGATTTCAATAGCTGCTGTCTTCTTGTTGCAATGTGCATTAATATACACAAACATAAGTAGATTTATCATGCTGACTCACGCTGTCAACCCCACAAATGAAGCCAGTGCGGCTATCAGCTTGGGGGTCCAGCTTCTTAAAATACATGATGCGTATTCCAATGAATGGAATGGATGACCACTTATAGGAAGTCTATCAACAGGACAACACAGTCAGATAGGGCACTCCACACAGATCTATACTGTACCTTTCTTTTTACGATACGATACGCCAATGCAGAGAAACTGTAATATGCAAATTAGCCTCAAGTACTCCTTGGGGTATTTCTTTCAGGTTAAGGTGCCCAGGTTCTCTTCCAGGTTCCTTGCCATTTGCTGCCTACCCCTTGTAAACAATCCTTTTCTTTTCAAACCCTTACTCCCCACTTCTAGCCATGTCTCAAATACGTATAAGCACTTCCTAATTCCGGGTGCATGCGCTGCACAATCACCTGTGAAGCTGCTGAATATGGATACTGTACACCACAAGGATTCTCCAATACATTTAAGGGGTTTAATCATTAAAGACACTTATCCCCTATCCAAATGATCACTGGAACTTCCCCCCCCCCCCACACACCCAGCAATCAGAAAAAAGGGAGCCCGAAACTCCCCTATGCCTCATGCATGTGAATAAAGGCCCAGAGCACATGATCAACCATCACTCCATAGACTTCTATGGGGTTTCTGGTATGAAAGTCATATAGAATTGACTGGAGTGCTGGTCATGGAACACACTTGCCTTTCATTCAGATGCAGGGGGTGCATGGAGGATTTTGGCCCACATTCACCTGATCGCTGGGAAAAGTAATTATAAAACCACTTTAAAGGTATAGAATGAAAAATCCTTGTATAGTAACTTCACAGGTAACTGTACACTGCATGCACTGGAATTAGGAAGTGCTGAGATGTAGGATAGGGGATAAGTGTCTTTAATAATAAAACTCCGTTCAAGGGGTTGTACCAAGATATGAAATTATTTCCTATCAATAGAATAGGAAATAATGTCATGATCGGTGGGGGTCCCTGGTATTATAATAGATAATAATAGGGAAAAGAAAAAAGAAAATTTACCAAAAATACTTAAAACGTAAAAACCTGATTTAAACAATCGATCATTTTCTAGTGACACATTCCCTTTAATATTGCTTCGAACCACATGATGAGTTTGATGGACCCATCTGAAGTTCAGAAAAACCTCACAAGTCTTATCAAAGCGACATATTGTGTTGGTGACCAGTTGGTTACTTTATTTAGTGCACTTTAAGAAGTCAATGTGGGAACAGTTTGTTTCTTAAATGTGACGTCTGCTAGAGATGGGCGACCCTCTGAGGATTTTTTGGTTTTAGAATCCTGTCCACTCATCTTTGTCGCCTTCCTGTATATTTGACAAGCTGGACCATATTCCTACAGGATCATCACATTTAGGATTGTAGACATACAGAATTTGGTTAACTGACATAAGAAGGGATGGGAATAGCAGGAAGGAGTATTTACTAGGTGCTAGGTGTCAAATAGTCACTCCAAGTTCCAATGCTCATTCATTATTATTCATGATGTAAGGGGACTAGCTCCTAGAGCGAAGCCCTATCCATTAAAGGGGTTATCCAGCTTTCTAATATTGATGGCCCATTAGATTTGTGAGGGTCCATCAGCTGGGATCCTGCAGATCAGCTATTCCAAAATAACTCATCTTCCGGTAGTGTCCACATCTGTAAGACATTTACAGTATATAATATGGATTACTAGAACCGGGATCCTGTGTCCCCTATACAAAGGCAGCAGCAGGCTGAGCATATATATTGCCACTCCAATAAATTCTGCAGGACCGCAGGAGATACAAATACGCTACTCAGCATCTCTGCGGCAGTCTTATAGAGATGATAGGAGTGGCAGCATGCCTATGTGACCTGCCCCTCTTTTTCTAAACAAGACATAAGACCCCCATCTTGGGGACCCCAGTGGTCAGACCCATCAATCTAATAGTTATCACCTAATCACTAGATAGGAGATAAGGCGCAGTTACTGTATATTGGTCTACAGAGAAGAAATTCCACTCGGTTGTCCTGAGATAATTTCTTACCAAGATGTCTGGGCACAGGATTGGAACACTGAGTAACTAAGAAAAACATTTCCATTGTTGTGCTGCTTGACTTGCCTACAAACGTGGCTCTAGTCTTGCTCTACTCATCTTCGTGTGGAGCTGATGGTCTGCTGGCGCTAGACACTTCTTCTGCCTTTTTTTGTACATCCAACTGGCAGCCTGTTATCAGTTTGAGAGAAAAAAAAATTCCAATGTTTTGAGATCGCTGGCATTTTAGGAATACGTAATACTAAACAGATGGAGAACAATATGTGCTGGATGTTTCTCTCTCAGAACCTGGCGCATTGGTTGATTAATCACCTGTTCATGACCATGTGTATAAGACGTAGACTAGGAGGACGGCTGATATATGGACTAAGACTTTACAAATCGTAAGAAATGATTTTCAGGTGCATTAATTGCATAATGGAGTGATCAACTGTTACATAACATTTACTAGCAGACGCGGGAGAAGTAAACTTAGGGCCCCAAAGCAAAGCATGAAAAGGGGCCAAACATCCAAGACCATGGACAGCAGAAAGTGCTTTCAGGAAATGGTATGGCTCTGCATTTTTTTCTCTCTTCCTCGTCTGCTCAATTCATTGCATTACATTATTTGCTGTCTCTTTGCTCCTTCTAGAGTATAACAGATTTCTCTATCCCCCGCCATCTAAATTTCTCTTATTTCCAGTAGCAACACCAAATGATCATCCCTGAGAGTAAAGCTGGCCATCAGATTCCTGAGGAACGCTTTTTCAGCCGACAGTTATTTCTTCTGACTCCTTCATACACATGCATGTGAAATGTGGAATGCGAACCCCACTGTGTTAGAGAGTACTGCTGGTCCTACCGCTGTGGCCTTAGGCCTAGGTGCGGGAGTCTGGAGGCAGCGGAGGCATGGCAGATTAAAAGCCCAGGATGTGACGTGTACTCAGTTGTTGAGCACAGTTCACTCTGAAGCAGAAAGTTCTCACCAGTTCTGGAGGACGAGATGTGAAGAGGGCAAGACCTGCAACCTGGAAAATTGCGGCATGGAGACTTAACCCAGAGGTGCCCAGTGGCACCTTGGTATCCACTGAGAAACAGCAGAATCCACCAATGAAGAGTTTCCACAAGACCATGATGTACTCTGTGTGAGGGAAAGAGTGACTACCCTTGCACTGGCCAGGTGGCAACCATGTGCTCATATGAATTTCAATATGCACTAATATGGTTTGTTGTACTGCCCATATCTACACCTGGGCAGCACACTTGGTCCAAAGATATCGCCATGTGAATAAAGCCTTAGGGGGCTGTTCACATGTAGAAATTTGACGCCGATGGAATCCACCTCAAAATCCACTTCAAATTCCACCTGACATCTGCTTCCTATTCATTTCAATGGGGGGCAGTAGCTGATTTTTTCAGCTAGCGGAAAAAATAAGCATCCTACTCATTCTTGAGGCAGATTTCACCTGAGAACCATTGAAATGAATGAGAGGGCGAAGAATAAACCTTTTTTTTTCTGAATTAAACGCAGAACTGGACGCAGAATTTGTCAAAATCCGCTAACGTAATTTGGAATTTGGCCTTGCCCAATAAAGGCAAAATGCAGTGGCACTTTTCACCAAATACTTCTTCAAATTCAGCATCTAAATCTTAATCATATTCAGCACCAAAATCCGCGTTGTTTTGTTGACAAGCAGAAAAAAATCTGCTTCCAATTCCAGATTTCTACATGTGAATACCCCCTTATAGTGCATGCCACAGATATCTCCTACAGTGCCAATCACATCCACCCATATTCTACCTGCAGGTAACAAGTATTACATGTCCATAGGTCAGACAACTAATATGACTACAATACAAGCATTTGATGTGAAATATAACTTTTCACAGGTTTCTCCAGCTTAAAAATCATGGCTATATTTATTTTTTAGTACCTAAAATCACAGACAATCAGACACAATTTGGGCACTTTACCTGGAAATCTTTTCCAATGTGTAGTATTTCTACTTTGCAGTATTAAGGTCCTTTATTCTGGATACTTTAGTTACAGATCACAGAGCTACGGGGCGTGCAAGTGACATGGTTGCCAATACATGAGTTACTAATTTTCAGAAAGCGACTTGTCACTTTATTCGCAGGCGTTTGATGCATTTCCAGTTTCCTAATAATTCCGCAAGTCCTTTTATCATTTCAACTTGCAAGGACTTCATACAGTTTTCATGGCACAATATAAAGGTCCTGAACGATTATCTGTAAATGTGGATAATCACTTGCTTGTTCCTTCACTTCACCCTCCCCTTTAGGAATCATTAGGGAAAGTATGCTTTGCTTGCATCCATTAGGCTTGTAAACATTCTGGGGGTCCATAGAGCAAGCATTCTGTGCACATGCAGATGCCATATGCTTGCTCTTGGAGAGGTTTCCGAGATTAAAAAAGCATGGTTGCTTTCTACCAGAAACAGCAGTATTCTTGCCTATAGCCTGGGTCTGGAATTGCATCTTTGTCCCATTTAGGCTGCAATACTGTATGTAGCCCATAGACAAGAGAGGCACTGTTTGTAGCAGAAAGCAACTAATTTTCAATACCATACATCTCTAAGTCTAGGGTCATATGTGCAGCTGTCATTGCCTTTTTATGTTCCTTCAAAGGAGCAGAAAAATGGAAGGCAAACTTGTGATAGACCCTTTACACGACGGACACCAACAGTGTCCAACTCATCCCATTGACTACATTAAGGTGTCTTTCATTTTCTTTGTTGAGAGTGTCTTACAGAACCTCTGACAACGATGTGAGCATAGCCTAACAGTGTTACATATATTATATATAATCACTAGAGAAAAATAGATAAAAGAGATGAAGGCAACTTACTAATATATAGTCTTCAGAAGTTTTGTGCTGTTTTCTGTCTTTCTGAAGCCACACCTTCAGAAAGACAGCAAACAAAAAAACACCATGAAGGTATTTTCCCTTGGCATCCCCATCCCTGGGCATTGGTAGAGGGGTATGTAACACAACTCACATTCATTAGCACTTCACGTTAAACCCACAACACTTGCACTAGTTTCCTTCGCAAATGCAGGTCAACACAGTGGGACTGTCTCGGGAAAAGACTTGGATGACAAGGAGGGTGGCCTCCAAAAACTACAAGTTAAAAAAGCTTTTGGAAAAAAATCCAGGATAAAATAAACTCTAAATTTGCCTTTCCCCTTATTATTGAAAAAACATAAACCTTAAAAAAAAAAACTATACATAATTGGCATGAAAAAACAATACATAAATGGACACATCCGGAGCAACCTGTCCTATAAACCAGATAATTATTTGCCCGACAGTGAATTCCACAGTGGAAAAAAAAAAACTATTCCAGAATTGCTATTTTTTGGTCACCTAACCCTCAAAAATTTTATAAAAAGTGATCAAAAAAGTTGTATGCACATCAAAGGCTATTGGTAAGGTTTCTGAAATATTGTATGTATTCCAATGAGTACGAAAAGTCATGTGTACCATAAAGACTATGAGTAATGATGCCATATTTTCTGTTTTTTGGTCATCTCTCCTCTGAAAAATTGAAAAATAAGTGTTCAAAAAGTTCTATGTACCCGAGAAGCTAAGAGTAAAGATAAATTTCTGAAATGCGTAAGACAAACTAATCTGACCGGGGCTTTTTAATTTTAATATTTTAATTTGTACTTATTAAAGATATGGAAACGGGGGGGCACAAAAAAGGAAATAGCCTCATGAAATAAGAGCACCCTCTGCTGACACAGGGTATTTTAAGACCGGCATAAAATACACCAATCTTGATGAATATCCCCCCCACCCATAGTTTTTATCAATCGAATCAGAGTATGAGCTGGCACGTAAACGGGCCCGGCCACTACACAGTGGATTGCTGCCAACTGCATTTGACTCCATGCACTGTATAGTTCCAAAAAGTCCAAAAAACCCTGCAGAATTTCTTTATTAAACTTGCCATTAAAAGAAAAACTTTTTGCAAACAATAAGTCTTAATACAGCTACATCAGAAGAAAAATGGTTCTAAAAGGGAAGATAAGAAACTTTGAATTATAGCTTTCTTAGAGAAAAATGCTTCTTTCTCCACATATCAGGTTTCTCATATCTTCTCCACCTGTTGTCTTAAATGCTCACTCATTCATAGAATTCACTGATAGAATCTGTATCCAGAGAAGAGACTGCCCTTCACCTTCATTAAAAGATCAGATTCCATGTTGTCCATCATAGTCTATGGGGAAAGGAGCAGAAACAGAGAGAGGCGGATACGCTGCTGATATTCTTATGAAAGCTCTAGTTATCTCAGCCCAGTGCGGAATGCAATGTAAGACTTCTTAGTACTACTGTACTATGCCCTCCATACTGCTACTGCGTCTGAGGGTATGACATAGAGAGATAGCTTACTAATAAACTCACTAGAGCGTTATCTGTGACTCTCTGCTAATCTCCTACTGTAAGCTAACAATCTAAGAGGGTAACCAGGATCAACATAATAATGGCCTATGAACGCCATGAATATAAGGTGGGTGAACATCTAACTGAATAGTACCCTCATTGGTCAGTTGTTTGAAGAAGCTTCTGTGCTTATGGCCTCTTCATTGCTTACCTTGGTCTGTCTACCTGCACTCCGCACATTATACTGAGTGAAATGAAACTGCAATGCCCTGCCCTAGATAGCACATGGTAAGTGGTGGCCCCTTTACATATTTTGCATTGGGGCCCGGGTGCTTCAAGTTATGCCTCTGGAGGTGAAAATCCAGGTGACAGGTTCCCTTAAAGAATGGTTAACGAATGTATGTGAGAACTGCATCCAAAACTCAGTAGTGTATGTGAGACTGACTTCCCTCCAGCTTATGAACCATATCTACAATAGTTGATTATTTTTCCATATTAAGCTCATGCTTGTAAGGTATAATATATCTTTGCGTTGCTCCATTATACTTTCTCAGGTCATGTTTTGTAACACTTATGAAAGGTTTTGTGTTTCTTGGACTATAAAACATTGAACCTAATATTCCCCCTGTATCCAGTATTCCAAAACAAACAAGGCATACATTATAAGTAAAAAGGGAATGTAAATGTAATAACACAGAGATGTCATAGTAAGAAATACTGCGATCTGCTAGATTAATTGAGTTTTTCTATAGAATGTGACAATCGTAAAGCTCCACTTCTGCAAAATGTCTTAGCCATGTAGTACAGAGCATGCTAACACAAAGTGAATGTTGCAGTCTCTCCCTGAGTGCATCGCTCACTTTATTCAGCCTCGGAACGGTGACCCAGCTGGTCATGTGATCAGCAGACTGACCTGCCAATTCACCAACAGGAAGTCAATTTTTCTATGTCTATGAGAGCTTGGATCTTACGCTCATATAGACTTACATAGAAACCAGAGACTTCTGGCTGGTGTGTGAACTGGCAGGTTAGTCTGTCAATTATATGACCAGCTGGGTCACCATTCCGAGGCTGAAAAAAGTGAACAGTAGATTACTATGAGTTCATACTGTACCCCTGTGTACCAACTTGGCCACAGTCAGCATCATGGCACCACTACTACTTCCATTCTCCCTATGCTACTCTTTGGGTCACATCATTAGCTTGGTTGTAGGTATTGGGTTATTAAAAATATTGCAGAACCACTTGCACTCACTGTCTAACATTTTACCTTGGATAGGTTCAGGGTTGTTAATTTCTTTATAATGCACAGCTTCTACCATCCTCCCTCCATAACAGCTGGGCACCATTGCCCTGAAGAAAAAGTAACAACCTGGTGACACACAAGAATTTCTGTGGCACTTAACATCTCTGCATAATGTGTACTATGCCTTAGCATCTAGTGCTGTACTATAATGCATCATTCTAAAGTCAGCCTACTAATGTATCTTATACCGTTTGCCAGACTGATATACTTATGGTATATTTATGGTATATGCACACTTATTAATTTATACTTGCATGTGCACAGTTCCCAACATGGGTTTCAGGTGCTGATCACGAGGTTCACTGCATGTCCTACTGCCATCATCATGCTGCACATTTTCATAGCTACCTGACCCCCAGCCCCCTCACCATGTGCTGTTCTGTGTTGATCATGCCTACCAACTTTCAGATAAGACTGCGTTGACCACTCAGTGATTTGGGACTGTACAATCATTGCACAGAGTGTTGGACCATGATGTCCGCAAACTCACGGCCACAGATAGTTGGTAGCAAACTTCAGGAAATATAGTGACCAAGTGATCACAAGGACCTGTGGAGGTGCTGAGAAGATCTATAGTATACAAAATAGCTGCTGTGCCCCTGTGAGAACTCGTAGGTGGAGCAGGCTGTGGTAGGGGTCACCCCCTAGAAAGCCAGCACAATTTTTGGCAAAACGTAATTCTTTTTTTTTTTTTAAAGGATTTGTTTAGTTTCAAGTAAATGGTATTACAACAAAAATGATAATACATGAAAGTGCAACAACCAATATATTTAAAATTATACAAGAATTATTTAATCCATAAGGCTACTGTCACACTACCTTTGCAGTCCGTTGTCCTGAGCCATCAGAGGATCAAAACCACCGATGTCTACAAATGGAAGAATTTTCATTATCATGGATGGCATTGTTAAAATAAAAATAGCAGGTCCTTTCCATCGGTCTTCCATTTTTTGATGCCAAATAAAAGCACAGCATGATGCAATTTTTTCATTAAAAAAAAATAAATCAAAAATTGCCAATAAAGGCTGTAGTTGGGGTTTAAAATGTAACCAGGAAGATCAAGATTTTAGAGAAAATAATTCTATTAGACCAGCTAAAGAACTCTTCAGATCTACTGTACATATCTGCTCACCTTTAAATAGCCATTCTGGTACAGCGGTATTAGGGCTTTATGTGTGGCTATGGGATGCGGCAAAAGTAGATTTGAAGGGTGCATGGCCCTCATTTAGAAGAGATATGTCAATCTTCGCCTTAAAATGTGCTGAGCAGATTTTCTTAAGAGTTTGTTCTACATGTTTTCAAAAAGGAGTAATGTCAGGGAAAGGGAGCCCCCATAACTAATGCATCTCCAACAGTGCAAACAATAATTCCGGGTTTTAAAGTACTTGTCCAGAAGTTTGTAATGGTTTTCCTGGAGGAAGAAAATCATGAAAAGTTGCCAAGACTCTTTTGGCATCAAAGTCAGTTAGGGAAATGTTTAGTTCCCTTTCCCGAAATAGTAAAAAGCCTGGTTTGGAGAATAAGAATAAAAACATTGTACAGGTTTGATATTCAGATTGAGGGGTCTTGGCAGGGAGAATCTTTTCAAAGTCACTTGACTCTTTCCGTAGGGGGTAAGGATCAGAAAAGAAGGGAGTACACTTGCTTAAAACCAGGGTAGCATAGGAAAAAGGGGTGACATTCATCAGGACTGGGGCACCCAATAAATGTAAATGAGTATACTTATTGAGGTGATGCCAAAAACTATATAAGGGGCTGAGACCTTTTGTAAATTAGGGTAAGGAAAAGGGGGAAGACAAAACAACTTGATCTTGATGGACCGTGGAACACTGTGCAATGGGGGACCTTTTAGAATTACTTTTAACCAGCATTGTAAGGGACATAATTCTCTGCACCTTCATGTGTTTAGATATTCCAATAAGTCCAATAAATGCAGTATTTCCTTGAAAAAAGCCGTTTTTATATACAGTATATGCAAATGAGTCTCAAGGGCAATGCAGTGTGCCAGAATCTCAGGTTTACATACCTGAGCACAGAGCCTTCGAAGGCCTTGATGCATCCCCACTGCACTTGAGCCTCAACTGCATATATATATATATATATATATATATATATATATATTCCTCCTCATTTTCCACCTCCCTGCAGCAGAATGGTGAAGCGGAGCATCGGCATTCCACCAAACCAGCAGGTGTCTCGCGTCATGGACTCTGGGGCTCAATCAGTCACAGAATCTGCTGCCAAATTAACCAGGACGCTTATTTTTTCCATGTCCTACTCCGATCTCTGCCTCCCACTGAAACCAATAGGAGGCAGAATCAGGGTGGAATCTGCCGCTGATATTGGGGTTCACTCTATCCCAAAATCAAAAGCATATTCCACCGTTTGAACAGGTCCTAAAAGTTCCACTTCTGGTTTGGCTTACAAATACTGATGCAACATACTAACCAAATACTGACCATGTCAAAGTGGCCTAATAGTTATCAACTATCAATTGATCAATCGCCCCACAATTGTTCCCAGCAAGAACTTGCATATATTTTACACACTGCACTGAATGAACAAAAAATATCTATAAATCTGCACCTTGTACAATCTTTTATTTCTTGGCGAACGTCATGTTAATTTGTTTGAAATGGTTGACACACGGATATGTTTGGAAACCACTGTGGACAATGTTTCACATCTGGTTGAGTTCACATTGTGGAAACCCCTTGTCTATGGAAAAGCAATTCCAACAGTTATATAGCCTTGTTTTTTGAGAAACTGTAAGTGGAAGAGTGGATTTCTGTGGGCATTTTGTTTGCCAAAAATATCCCTTTAAAAATACCACAACCCTTTGCTGGTAATAGGAACTGGAGAGAGCGTTGTAGTAAAAAGCTTGGTCTCCTGGGTTGTGTGTTGTGATTTCCTTGTGTTATTATACATATGTTTTGCTTTAGACAGTAAAAGACATATTTTATATTTTCCTTCCATTCACTTAGTCACACAGTTCACTAAAAATAAACTAAGTAGTAAAATTGGTTTAATACACATGTTCAATACATAGAGCAGAGATCTGGCTAAATTTGTTGCAATCTGGATAAATTTTGCGTTTGTCACGTGTAAACAACAATTCCCAGAAAAGAAATTGCTCCCATTGGCCTGAAAATCCATCGGAAAATTCAAGATGTCATTTACATGTATACATTCACTGTTTCACCAGGCACAATGCGGAAAGGCTTGTCGAGGAGCGCGGATCTTCCCCTTAGCTTCTCTGTTCTATCTGATGAATTTATCAAAGAGAACTGGAGAAAGAAAAAATGGAGACTTACACCACACTCAGTTTATCACTATAGTACAGTAAATGGAGGATACAAAGTCACAATCCCCAGGAATCCACTTGTACTATAAATCATACACCAGGGGGTGCTAGGAATCAGACCCCCACCGATCTGATATTGATGACCTATCTTAAGGATAGGCAATTAATATTTTAGTCCTGGATAACCCCTTTAAAAAAATCTATGGATTGTATTTAAGGATATAAAGTATACTGTATATGACCCTAGCCTGATGGAATAAATAACACAGACAGACACTGGGGAATATAATATAGATAGTAATAATAATCATACAAGACTTGGGAATAAAATAATGGACATGTTAATGACAAAACTAGTAAAGTTTCAAGCAGATGTGGAAAAAATGCTGCAAAGTAAGAAGTAGCCTGCAGATTCCTCCACGTTCTACTACCTAAGCCAGTAATGGTGAACCTTTTAGAGACCGAGTGCCCAAACTGCAACCTAAAACCCACTAATTTATCACAAAGTGCCAACACGGCAATTTAACCTTAATACTTTATGGATCCAAAATTGTGGACAATTACGGACCCGCAAAATACGGTCGTGTGAATGGGGCTTTACAGAGCTTTCATTGATACAAAACAACTTTGTACTGAAAGGTAAAGTTTGCATTTGGCATAATTTTGAACAATTAATGTTCAATATTTACATCGCACAGATTTATAGTGTTTTATAGTGATCTTGCAATATCATTACAGCCTGTAATAATATCATGTCTGCTATAAAACAGGTACTGTGTGATATAAATAAGAGAGGCCCCCACACAGTACAATCTGCTCCACAGTGTCCCCGCACAGTACAATTTGCTCCACAGTGATCCCCACACAGTATAATCTGTTCCACAGACGGGTGCCCACAGAGAGGGCTCTGAGTGCCACCTCTGGCACGCATGCCATAGGTTCGCCACCACAGACCTAAGCTGTTGCTTTCACCCCTTTTCCTCAGGCAATCTGATGGTCTGATGAAGGTCTAGTATGGACTGAAACGTCATTTTTGATATACTGAGAATATTGGATTGCTAACAAAAATATGCCACTGAGTGCCTGTACCATTTATTGCTACAATT
The DNA here is from genome assembly GCA_947044405.1 of Leptodactylus fallax. NCBI lineage: Eukaryota > Metazoa > Chordata > Amphibia > Anura > Leptodactylidae > Leptodactylus > Leptodactylus fallax. The sequence continues at coordinate 209,794 of CAMRHE010001117.1, forward strand.
GATGGAGTGAGATCCGTTCACTGCACCCAAACCATTGTATTATGGAATGCAATGTCACCACTACAGTCATCAATATTTGGTGTGACCACTCTGTGGAGGCAGAGTCCTTTAAGTGATGATACGGCCCCCACAGAGCCCTGATCTCATCATCATCATCCAGTCTGTCTGGAATGATATGAAGAGACAGAAGGATTGGAGCAAGCCTAGACTGACAGAAGATTTTTTGCTTAGTTCTCCAACATCCAAGTGTACCAAGAAGAACTGATGGAAGGCAAAGGGTGGTCACACCAAATATTGATGGGATTTAGATTTCTATTTTGTTCACTGACATAATTTTGTAATTGACAAAAATAAACTATTAGATTTTGCTGTTTTTGTTTCAGCCATACCCAGGAGTGGCTACAAAAGGAATGGAAAATATAGAAGAGAGACAGCTTTTCTACAATGTGGGACCTTAGCATTAGCACTTCTATTTTTTAAATCAATTTTACTTTGCAGCATTTTCTTCCAAATCTGCTTACAATTTTGCACAGTACTATATATGTACCAAAAAAATCTCTATATAGTTATTGCATAACTTCTTCATAAATAATCAATAATAAATAATTTTTAAAATAATGAAATTTGTATCTTGTACATTTCTAAGAATAGAATTTAAATCAAAACTTTTTTTAAGCCTAAAGATCAGGAAAAATCCTGAACACAAATATATTGGCTTGAAGTGGCAGTGTCTTTTTGTCACAGTGTGTCTGACTGTCCCTAAGATTCAAGAAGCATGCCCTTGTTAATGCAGGAAAACGTTCTGCCCTTGCGCACATGAATAGGGTAAATGTCCCAGAGAGGAGTGGATGCCTAATGTATATTATATAGGATGTGTGTCCTTTTACAGAATCCAATGGGCTGGAACATCCTGGAGATGGGATTGTTTGCTACATCTCTTGAATGACCCCAGCAAGGGGTCTGTACAAAGCCATTGTGGGTTTTCACCTATAGGTTTTTTGATCCATGAAGATTACAACACACTGCACGCACTAACACAATAGTAACAATTTGTGTTCATACAGGTGGCAAAATGGGCAAGATTTCCCATCTATACAGTCAGACATACAGACGGCATCCTGTTCACAGAATGCACATTCCTATTCCTTCTCATTAGCTGAAAGTGGATACCATTTGTTGGGTCCTCGAGCTGCATTGTACTTATTTTATTTATTTTGACTCAATGGCCATTTTGTGTCTATTCATAGTTATAATAAAGAAGATTTCCTTCATGTCAAGTCATGTTATATGGGATCTGAAGGAATCATAAGAGACAGAACAAATGGCTGTATTGTGGAACTAAGCTGTCATACGTAGGTTTTTTTTTTTATCTCCTGGATTTATATGGAAAATACTTTATAACTTGCTATATTGCAAGGTATTCTCTGCTAGAAATAAAGGAAAGGATACAATTAAGAAATCACTATATAGTGGCACACGAAGTGCCTATGGCTCCTTAATACTTCACAAGCACTGTACAAGGTCCATAAATGCTATTTTATCCTGTGGATGAGCATTTATTAGGACATGCTGAGATAAAAGAGGACGGAGCCCCCAATCAGGACCCCCTTGTATTAGTTGTGCAAGAATAGCTCTTTAATCCGGAGACACACAGGTGTCCTTTGAAACCAGTGGATGGCCATTGATTTTTAATGAGCGCCATGCAATGCTTTGCTGGACGCAAACTACTTTTTAACCCCCAGTCCCCCACCCCATATATGCCAGCTGTTTGCAGTGGATAATTCCAGCAGCTGAGTTCAGGGACACAGAACTTGAGTAGGAAATTTTGCCAAACCAGACAATCCAGGTGGTGGTGATATTATGGTGGTGCTTTTAAAATGTATAGTTTCATTTTTTGTATAGATGATGATGTGGTTTCACTTTTTTTTTCCATTCTGTCACTATTGTGTAGGGGGGTATTTGGTGAACAATTTTAAAATATACCTTAATCTATTTAATTTCTACTATTTAATTTCTTTTAGTAGAAAATTGCTCTAAAGTTCTCCCTAGCAACAATTGACAAATTGCCAGGGAGAATTTGTCGCTTACAGATTGTGACAGGTTAATTAAGACTGGCATTACATATGGGCCCGACTGGCTCCAGTCTCTTAAGAAATCAGGCACACTTCCATGTACCAGAATGGAAGTCTATACTAGACATGTGTGAGTTTTATTGTTT